>CM072815.1:66325709-66547625 GCA_036937905.1 Salvia rosmarinus | reverse complement strand
TGTCTTATTACGATGATGACAAACCCTTGGGAGAGAACAAGCCACAATATGCTCGGGACGGAGGCAACATAAATTATATCGAAATCACGGTGTTGAGAGACAATCTCCTTTATATCGGAGGTTGTTAAAATGGAAGAAAAAGACACTTTACCAAAATCACGAAGAACCACATAAAACCGCCGGAATCCGAAGCGGCGGCACGGTGCAATCTGAAGCTCGGAAGATTTAGAAGAAGAGAAGCCGTAACTTACTTTTGGTTTTGAAGATGATGGTGATGAACTCAGAGATAACAATGGCGTGTTATACATTTTGAAGTTTTGGAAGTCGAAATTTTGAAATAGCAAAAGTGATATGAGAAATGGCGTGTCGAGGAAGATATTCCCTATTATCGCTTTATCGGGAATCGACCGCTGCCGCGTTAAATGCGCATTAAATCGTATCACGTGTCACATACTCAACGGCGGAAAAATCCGTGTTGACCTCGGCTCGCGCCTCGTCGGGAGGCCACCAATAACCTCGGCTCGGCGCCTCGCCTGGGAAGGCGGCGAAGACCTCGGCAGTGCCTCGACGGGTGAATTCGGCCGAGACCTCGGCATGCGCCTCGGCAAGGTGAAGTCGCAAGGAGACCTCGGCATAACGCCCAGGCGGTGAAGTCGCCCGGAGACCTCGCTTAACGCCTCGCCGGTGAAGTCGGCGAGGAGACCTCGCTTAACGCCTCGTCGGGTGAAGCCAAGCGGAAAACCTCGACTTATCGTCTCGGCGAGAGATAGTACCGGTGCACAACCTCGACGGATGCCTTTGCAAGCGCCATATGACTTCGGAAACATTGACACATACCGAGTCGGATCGATCCGCCCATACTCGGCATAAACAACCCAAAACCAATACGACCTCGCTCTGCGTCTTTTGGGAGGGGTTGTGATAGGATATAATGACTATCAGGCCCAAACATCGGGCCCAATCGGTAAAGGCGACGTCAAGCTCGGCTGGACAAGTTCGACGAAGACCCTAAAACCGATTGGGAGCAGCGGAAGACTCGGCCCGTATCTAAATGAATCCTAGTTCGAAGGGATGGGATTAAGATCTATCTAGATCTCGAATCCTATTTAGAAAGATCTCGGAGTTAAGATCTAGGTCTAAATAATTGTGTATAAATAGAGGCTAGATTAGGCGAAATAGATCATTCACACTCCTTATGTCGCTTCTTACACATTCGATACGAATACTCTCTCTACGCGGTGGGCGTAGATCTTATTCATAGATCGAACACGTAAATCCTTAGTGTTCTTGCGCATTTATTTCCTACGAAATTAAGATCGATCATGGACCTTGCAAATATATCACCGGATCGTCAACCCCGAACACCTTGCAATTGGATTGAATCATTACGAAAAATGAGATGAAAATGAATACCATGCATTAGCTATGTAAATAACGACGAGAATACCGACAATTCCTCGATCTATCAATCGAGACCTACACAAAAGGATCAAAATTTCCCACCGCGTAATTGACCTCGTTCTCATTCAAATCGATCGCCGAAGCTTGATGGGTGAAACCCCGTCTCGTGAGGAGAACTCGAGATCGAGGACCCATTAATCAAATCGGCGGTGTGAAAGAGCGTTGAGCGGGAAAAAGTGGCGGAGCGATTAGGGCTTGGAAGGGTTTAAGGAAGAAGGAGATTTTCAAGAGGTGATTACGGAGGCGGGGAGGCGGAGGCTTGGGGGGGTGAGGAAGGCGGTTTCGGATGGGGAGAAAGTAAGGAGTTTGGAGGAGGGTGTGGAGGTGTCGGTGTCGTGGCGGCGAGGAGGGCGTGGCGGGAGAAGGTGGAGGTGGGGCGGTCACGGGCGTCGATGTATGTGTCACAGGGGAATTTATGGATTTGCCGGGGATGGTGGTGGCGCCATTGTTGAGTGGTGGAGGTCACCATTTTGGGGGTTTGAGTGAGGTGAAATGCTTATCTTGCCGCCGGAGGAATTTAGAAATTTTGAGTTAAATTACTAACTCACAGCGTGAGTTGAACTTAAAAGCTTGTGTGTGTGTTGGCCTAGTGGTAGAGTGGTTAATGTCAGGGTCGAAGGTCTCGGGTTCGAGTCCACCGTGGCGACCTTAAAATTCTGTATTAATTGACAAAAAAAAACTTAAAGGCTGTAATTTTTTTTAAAAAATTTATATTATGACTATGTTTTTGATAACACATAGTATATTGGGTGTCAAACACGCATACACTACGCTTTTGTTAAGCGTAGTCATTCTTCGTAAAGGCTACGTATTAAGTAAACGTGAGTGCATATTTTAACAATTTTAAGCACATAGACTACGGTTTTGATAAAAAGCGTAGTCTATACCTATAGACTACGATTTTTAAACGTGGTCTATGAGGTGTGAGAAAGGTAAATTTGTAGTAGTGGGTATACGAAAATTGATATTTTTGATGCGATAAGCCCGGTATCCGAAAATCGATATTTTTTCCACCCCTAGGTGCGATAGAACTTTACAACAAATACTTGTAAATACTATCTTGTTGGATGTAGATTGAGGCTGATAGGATGATCTTTGTATGGTTCGTAAAATAATAATAAGGTAGACTTACAAAATAAGTATAGAAAATGTTCTTAGGAGAAAGACTCTGACGTTAAAGTTATGATGTGTAATGAATGTTTCATGTATGAACTAATTGCGGTCTAGCAAAAATACTACATGTAAATATATCTCATTCTTCTATCTCCTTTGTAATCTTGTTGCTCCTTAGAAAAATGAATGCCATGTCTGAAGGGTAGCAATCATTTCTTAGCGATTTTCGATGCTAAAGCAGTGATTCTGATGTCGATGTAAGGCGCTTTGAGATAAGCTCAAAATTTTTCTATTGTGATCTCGGTGAAGCTTGATCCTAAGAATATACTGCTGCATCTCCTAAGTCTTTCATAAAGGCGATCGAATAACCAACACTTTCGTCGATACTTGACTTCGTTGTTGCGGTAGAAGGATGTCGTCTACGTAAAGTGCAAGAAGTACTACGTCCTTGTTGACATCTAAACAATGCACGCAACTCTGCTAGCTATTTGGGTAAAGCCATAGGATTTTACCACCGTCAGCGTAAGTTCCATGATCGGGAAGCTTGCTTGAGTCCGTAAATGGACTTAAGTTTCCACACTAGATGCGCCTAAACTTTCACCACATAACCTTGAGGTTCTGCATATAGATATCTCGACCTTTCTCAGGTAACCGTTTGAAATCGGTTTCACATCCATTGCCAAACCTCTAGGTTTGGGTGGTACACTTCTGACGGAAAATTACGATGAACTTGAGCATTGTTACAGTGAAAAAGTATCATCGTAATCGATGCCCTCGATTTAAGTGTACCCTTTTCCATAAGCTTGGCTTTGTGAAACCTTTCAATCGAATCTCTCTTCCTCTTGGATGTAGAAATCGATTTTAACCCTCTCAGGATCTATCTCGGATGTTTAATTCACCATACATTGATTATATACCTAGCATGCACCTATATAATTAATTGCAACACGTTGGTGTTTTCGTGTTTACACAATTTGTCGGGGCAAGGGTGGATCGAGACTCATGCTTTGATCTTACGGACTATATCCGATTGCCTAATCTCCAATGTCGGTGAGGTCGATCTATGGAAATCTTTGTAGAAATTCGTCTTCTTCCTTCTTTTGAAGTTTGAAAATCGACTTGGAAGTATAGTTTTGAAAATTTCACATAAGATTAGCTATTGATTTTCTCTCGCATATATTTATAATGCGACCTAAATCTGTCATAATATGATTTACGCATATCTAATAAATATAATAATATCTCTTTAGATAGAGATGATCAAAAGCAGGTCCCGGAGGGACTACATAAGGAAGGACGAAATTCTCTAAGCTACGAGGCCTTGATGGGGGCCTGAGGGGATCAAATCTGAGGAATAAAGATGGGCTAAAATAAATAAATTATCTTATGTTCAGCCGAACATAAATTAATTCATAAACATTTATTCATTCCACTAGAGAATGAATCTTGACTTACCATTTATTTCCAAAGTTGAGTCGGGCTCACACTTGAGACTTAACGAATCACTTATTTAAGATATCGTCGTCCATTAATTATTTACGGCGTTACATTTGCTTAAAATAATTAATTACTTTAATTCATTAAGTAGTACCATTGACCTTATTATTGTACTTGAGATAACTCGACACATGGGGTTTAGTACAATAAACTTTTGAGCACCAAGGGGCGTCATCGTCGCTTATGGATACGGTGACTCGTCTGAGCAACTAGCATGACATCTGACACTACCACCACCTAAGATGCGGAGAATATTGGGTTATCTCATGTAAACCTCACCCATAACAAGTCAGTGATGGTCATCAACTCGTACTCATCTAATACCTTATCGAGGTTTAGATCGGCGTAAATTCACGAGATCTAGGTTCTTCACGGCGGTCGGATAGAAGAACCCGTCTCGCTGTGATCCATCGATCGTCGAGAGCGTGCCGGTATGAACAAGTAACTAAGTCGAGTCACTTCTTATCTATACCGTAGCCTATATCGACAACTTCGTCCCAAGTTGTTTAGGTTGTGATTCTTTTATATCTCATTAAGCTTGACCGATCGTGCGAGTGCATGATCTACAACCTGTTGTATGATCTAACTTATATATGAGATAAAAGGACATACATTCGAGATGGGAGATTGTAATAGTGGTAGCGAGGAATCATTGTATCAAGCTCGACCAAAAGCCTTCGATATACAAATCAACAATCTCCACTTATACTAAATCAAACTTTTAGTATCTGATGTGTCTCTACTAGCTATTACAAACAACACCATTACTTTGCTACTCCCACTTCTACAAAAGTTTCCTTTCTAAGTGGGTGCCATCTTGTGCAATCTAAGTCCTCGAATATGCTCTTCGTAGACTTTTTGCGACAGACTCTTCGTGAATGGGTCGACTAGGTTATCCATGATACCAATCTTTTCTATTTACGTCTCCTCGTCTAACGATTTCTCGTATGACATGGTACTTTATCTCTATGTGTTTGGTTGCCTTGTGGGTCCGTGGTTCCTTGAGTTTGCCCTTTGCACGAGTTATCCTGTATACTATGATACTCTTGGTTAAACCAGTACCACATCTAGATCCATGAGGTAGTTCTTGAACCATATCGCCTCCTTGCACCTCAAGAGCGTCACATATTAAACCCGGCGGTGGGAAGTCCGCAATGCATTCTTGCTTTGCACTCCATGATTCTGACTCCTCCTCCCAAGGTAAACCACGAGCACTGAGGTAGACTTTTTCTCATCACGGTCGGCTTGGAAATTCAGTGCGAATAACGAGGCGTTAGACTATGCTGCTTGGTAAACTAGCACTATAGTATCTAGTCTTTTCGGTGCTTGAGTATATGCTTTACCACGGTCAGTGAGCTTGTCGAGGGTTAGGCGATATCTAGCTACTATACTGCGAATAGCGAGATATCTAGTCTCGTACATAGCATTGCAAACATGAGACTTCCTACAGTGAGCGTAAGGAACTTGTCTCATTTTCTCTATCTCCTTTGCGGTCATAGGTGGTGCTCCTTGAATAAAGGAACACCATGTACGAAAGGTAGCAATCCTTTCTTGGCTACATGGATAAGCGGTAATCACGAGTGTCGATGTAAGGCGCTTTGAAATAAGCTCAACATTTTTCTCTTGCGATCTCGGTAAACCTTGATCCCAGAATGTCTGTTGCATCTCAAAGTCTTTCATTTGAAGGCGATCGGATAACCAACTCTTTACGTCGATATGACTTCACATTGTTGCGGTATAAGGATGTCATTTACGTAAAGTCAAGAAATACCATGTCATAGTTGACGTCCAAGCGATACACACAACTTTGACGGCAACTAGGTAAATCCATAGGACTTTATCACCTCGTCAAAGCGTAAATTCCATGATCGGGAAGCTTGCTTAAGTCCATAAATGGACTACTTAAGCTTCCATAATAGATGCTCTTCACGCCTTCATACATAACCGGGTTCTTTGCATATATGTCTCTACCTTTTCAAGGTAGTTTAGAAAAAGCGATTTTCACGTCCATTTGCCAAACCTCAAGGTTTGGGTGGGCTGCTATGGCTAGAAAAATTCGATGGACTTGAGCATTGCTACGGTGAAAGGTCTCGCCGAAATCGATGCCCTCAATCTGAGTGTACCGCTTCATACAAGCACGGCTTTAAAAGTCGAAACCTCTCCATACAGAATCTTTCTTGCTCTTGTATGCCCACTTACCTATAGCTTCCATACCATCACGGTAGATGTGTCTTTCATATATTCATTGTTGTTATGGACTCGATGTCTAAGTCCATAGCGGTGTGCCATGATCTTGCATCGATGTCTTGTATGTCGCCTCATTTGTATGTCGATGGGTCGATTCTGACTTGCTTTCGTTTCACGGGACTAAATTGAAGATTAAATCCACGAACATAAATCGCTGGGTTGACGAACAACCCTCCCACTCTGACAGCGCTCTTGGCCTGATAGCAGCGGCGGGTGCGATAAACACGTGGTTCTCTATCTTGCACAACTTCTGGATAGGTCCAACTTATGCGGTCGGTATCTCGGTGGAACTCGACCAACTTCAATTTCTTGAAGTATTTGGTGTCGATCCCTCCCATTGAACCGACATCTCGTACCTTTGGTTTAATCGGTGGTTGAATCGATCTTTTCTAATTCTTGAAGTATGATTTCAAGTTTGGTTATGGTTTCTCATATAATCCTCTTCTAAGAATCGGGCGTTAGTGCTATGCGACCTTCGATCCTAGGACTATAGAAATAACCACCATTTGTTTCTCTAGGATAGTGATAAAGCGACCTTGCTTTAGATCTAGCCTCCGACTTGTCTCTCTTGTTCGGCCGTGTCTTTGGGCCCCATATCATATGTGGTTTAAACTAGGCTTGCGCCCAAACCATAACTTCGAAAGGGTCTTATCGGTGACTTGGGCGGTACTAGATTTAGCATGTATCTTTGTTGTTTTAAAACATCTTGATAAACCTCATTTTACATGATTTATAAGGTTATATTTGTCCTATTTCTAATTGATAAAGGTTTGTTTGAGCTGCATTTGTGATATATTTCATTTACCTTGAAAGATATGATGCGTGTGTGGTTTGTGTTATTTTATACGGTTTTGATCTAAAAATGGAGAATATGCATGAGTGTACACTAATGCCTGCGAGGAGTTCGCGCCCTTCCTCGCGATAGTTGAATGAGCAAAACGCGAGGATGTTTCGCGAGGAAAGGTGAAGCTGCATCATCAGGCCTCATGACCCGGCATCGCGACCAACTATTGCGATGGACGATCGCGAAGTCATGCGGAGGAGCATCGCGACCGGCATCGCGACCTGCCATGCGACCATTACTCGCGAGCTCGGTCGGGCAGCGCGCGGAGATTCTTTCGTGAGCTATCTTCCGACCATTGCTCGCGATAAGCGTCTGAGAGGCGAGATGGAGTCGTGTATATTTGAATCAGTCGAGATGGAGAGGGTCGCACAATTCGCGGGCGGGCTTAGGGATTCGTTATAAATAGGGAGATATACGGTGGTTTAAAGACACCATTCAAGAGCAAAACACGAATTCTTCTTTATTTTCTTTTGCAAGTTCTTTTCCCATTTAATTTAGTTTAGCTTTTTCTTTAAGTATTTTCATTCCAATTTCATAGTTTAGTATTAGAATTCATAATTTCTTAGGATTCAATGTTACAATTGTTATAAGTGGATTCTTACGGTTTATCTATCTATCTTAATTTATGCTTTCTTTATTTATTTATTATTTTGTTATTTCAATTATGCGTAGCTAAAGTTCGTATTGATTCTAGGGTTTGTATGTCTAACTAGATTTATATAATTAATCTGTTGATACTGTTTTGCCGTCCCATTCATGATCGTCCCATTCATGATTTATAATTCTTGGCTTTAATTCTCATGTGTTAGTGTCGATCAATATCAATGCATGTTAGTTATGTGATTAATGTCTGGCGGAATTAATTGCATAATCGATATCTGGAATTTATAATCTCGGTTTTTCCTTGAGACAAACGGAGATAGGTGAGCTGTGGAGGTTAAACCTTTGTGTACTTTTGATAATTAGCTTACTTCTCTTGAGACTCGTCGGAGATAGAGTTTAGGCTAACCTACTACTATAAGGTACATCTGGCGGAAACTATAGTTATATTAGTGATCCTTCATCGAATGCGGATTAAATTGGTGAGCAGTTAATAGGTTAATTGTGTGAATTTGGTTAGGTTAAGTACATCCCTAGGATCGATCTTTTATATCGATTTTATTCTATCTTTATTTTCAAGTCTAGTTTTATAAAATTTCTCTCTTGATATATTGTTGCACGGATAATAATAAAAGATTACGTATTGATTACTTCTTTGTGTTCTCGAGTGTGATCCATGTGGATCGATATATATACTTGTTGTTTTACTATCATTTATTTGGTAGGAATAATAGCGATCGAATTTTACCGTCGTTGCCGGGGACTGTTTAGATTGCATTGTGATAATTTTACGGATTGTAGTTATTAATTAGGGCTTATAAAAATAAAATAAAAATAGAAAATATATATATATATATATATATATATATATATAATTTACAATGTTGCTTCTTGATTTGACTTGATTTTTATCTCTACGCGATGCATGATTACAAGATCCCAAGGAAAGAAATCATTCCATTAGATCTCGAAATTGACGGATCATATAAGAGAGAGCGAGAAAGAAGACAACAAGAAATGGCGGATAGAGCGACCCCAAGTCCCGAGATCGGATGGCGAGATGGGCGATCTTGGCGGCAATGCAATGCCAACTGGCGTTGAATAATCAGATGGGCCCGTTTGGTGAGCGAGCACGCCCATACCGCTCAACCACATGTATAGGCCACCGATGGATCAATTCTAGGTGGAGGATGAGGCGACGTCAATCTAATAATTTTTAGCTCAAACACCTTCATCGGCATAATCCAGTGGGCGGTTTGGGGGAGGGTGTCGAAGACCCCAATGCACATTTGGGCGTTCTTGGATATACGTGATACTATCAGCGAGCAGTGCCGGTGATACCATCCGGATGCGGATGTTCATATTTCACTACGGATTCGAGCGAAAAGAGTGGTTTAAGAGTTTGGACGGATCAAGAATCACTACATGGGAGCAATTGTGCAGAAATTTACGTCAAATACTTTCCACTGCCAGGCTCGAAGATCGTTATCGAGATCTCCATTTTTCACAAATGGAGATGAATCGTGTTGAAGCACAGGAGCGATTGAAACACAACTCCTGAGTGTCGCGACATGGGTTTTCACACGAGCAACAAGTGACACAATTTTATAGTGGACTCGATGCTAACACCCATAGCATTGTAGATGCATCAACGGAGGATGCCTTCTCAATCGTGGAATAGGCGAGCATTAAGAATAATTGAGGAGATGACATCCAATAGCTATCGATGACCGGTGGAGGCGACCGATCGGAAGAGTGGGCATTGCGAGTTGGATGATAAGTATGATGACTTGTTGAGAAGTTCACAACTCTGCGGAAGAGTCTGGCCAGGAGGAAAGGGCGGATATTTGTAGCTATGGGCGAGAATATAGGAGGTTCAATATTTGAACGAAGGAGTAATGTGGGGGAATCGGTGGGAATCGTCTATCATCCAACAATAGGAATCATCCCAATTTTTCCTATGCACGAATGCTTTCGACAACCACCACGGTTTCTTTGTTAATAATGGAATGATTATGGAGCCCAAGCCGAGCCTCGAGGATATGATGCAACAATTGTTGGCGACAATCGAGATATAGCAGTCACCAACAAATTGTGGCTCGACAAAATATTCGGATCCAACGACTTGGGAATAGGATGAATGCTCGGAAACACGGTCAGCGCCATCAACAATACGGTGATAGCCATGTGAAAACAATTGAAGATGTTGGAAAACCCAGTGGGGCGGATGGCGAATGAAAGAGGCTGGGCCTTGCAGGTGAGGCGATTCCCAAGCAACAGAGCAGAACCCTAAGAATCATATACCTCGAATCGGTGTAATGCTATTTATACGAAGTGGAAGATCCTACATAAATCATTCGAGATGCGAAAGGAAGAAGGATCATACGCATGAGGAGGCAATTCACGCCTCGCGAGAGGCATGAGGAAACGCAGTCGCGAGCCTCGATCGTGATCACGATCGCGAGGCAAACCTCGCTGAGAAGATGACTACCTCGCGACAAGCCTTCGTGAGGAAGGTTGCGAGCGCAGCGAAGACGGGCCGAGAGCACCTCGCGACAAACCCGCGATGAAGCATCAGCGACGAGAAGATCGCGAAGCAGGACAACGGCGACTCACGGTGAGTCCGGAGAGGCGTCTCGCGGCGAAGAAAGAGAGGAGCATTCACGAGTGGAAGGCGCGAATGATCGGCCGATGATTCAAAAGCCTACACCCCATTTCCTCGGCGCTTTGGGAAAAGCGAAATATGATGAGAATGCGCCCGCTCGAGGAGATATTTGAATGTGAACATTAATCTACCTGCTTTTGATGCCGCTGCGGAATATGCCCGATTCGTCGAATTTCTCAAAGATCGTTGGCAAATAAAAAGAAGTTGGGGAAATTTGACAAGATCAACCTCTACGAAGAATGGGTGCTATCTTGCGAGAAAGTTGCCTTGAAACAAAAAGACACGGGAAGCTTCACGTTGAGTCGAGATTGCCGAGCATACATCTAACGTGCTTTGTGATTTAGGAAGATGACATAAACTTGATGCCTTTATCATGTTCAACGCTTGGGTGGGCAAAATGAAGAAAACTTTGATTTCATTAATGATGGTGACGGTCGATCGCGTACCTAAGGGAGTAGTTGAGGATGTGTTGGTAAGAGTTGAGTTTTGTCTTTCCTGCTGATTTCGTTATTTTAGACATTCATGAATTTAAAATCAACCACTAATCTTGGGTCGACCTTTTCTAGCAAGCTGGTCATGGTTTAATTGATGTGCATGAATGTGATCGACTTTTCGTGTCAGCGATGAGGAACTAAAGATTTCGATCTATGGCGCCATCCGCGACATGATAGTGCGAGCAAGAAGAGTGTCATTCAATCACCGCTTGTCATTCGAGCGAATCTCGAGCTTGGATGTCGACCGACAGGTTGACAAGGGTGCTACAAAGAAGAGATGGACTCGACATGGAACTCGAGTGACTTGTTCAAGTTTAGGAGGCCACTTCCACACTCGGTGGTGGTCTGCGGTAAATGAAAATATCGAGGCAACCTGCAGTTTGGGAAGAAGTGCACGTCAAAGCATGATTGATTGGGTATGAATTGGTCGAGCTAAAGACATTTAAATTTAGCACTTGTTGGGAGGTAACCCAATGTTTTCCTTTCTTTTGTTTTGTTTTTGTTTTTGTTTTGTTTGTGTGTGTTTGTTTTTGTTTTGTTTGGGTTTTGTGTCTGTTTTGGGTTGAGTTGAATGACGAGCAGCCGATGATGAGAATTGTTTTTATTAGAAAATTTTATTGCAAGCGATTTTGTGAGACGAAGCATGTTATGATCATTGTGAGTATTAAGCCTTTGAGAACTTGATCACATTTTGAAACACAGTGAGACTTGAGCTTTTCATTGTCATATCTTTTCGGTCTTGTTTCTTTACGTGTGATTAGTTTGAAATAGCATGTGTTTCTCTAGAACTTGCTCTGGTTCTTTTTAGGGTTTCATTGATGTGCTTAAGAATTTTGAAATGATATTAGGCATTCTTTTCTTGCTTTATACACTATCCAAAACTAACTTTGTTATTTTATTATCCTTTGATGAGCCCGTTTGAGCCTACCTTATTCTTCCATATAGCCGTGGGTTGGGTTATGTAGTTAGTGATATTTGGTTGCTTGAATTGAGGTTGAGAAAAAGAAAGGAAAGAAAGAAAATAGATAATGAGAAAGTGATTATAAAAAAAATAGTTGCTTACCCATATAAGTTCAAAAAAAAAATTAAAAAAATTGGCACAATTGTGTGAAAAGAACATAAGTGGGTAAGTAACTAGTGCATTGAGATGATTATATCACTTATATGAAAATTGTGGATTTTTAGAAAAAATGACTTTTGGTGTGGAGATTTGAAATGAATTGTGAAAGTTTGGGAATTATGTCTTGTGATACTTATGGTGTTTTTCATTATGGGATTATGAGTCATTTAGCTTAAATATATCATCGCGACCGACTACCTAATCGGGGTAATTAGGCCGTAACTTCGGGGTTAAGAAGAAATGTAATACCCGTCCTTTTAAGCTTATTTTCGTGGCGTTTTTTAGAAAAGGTCGAAAGGTTGACTTTTGTTTGGTGATCGACGTCCGCGAAACCTCGGGCGTTGTGAAGAGTGTCTTATGAAGAATTCATAGACACTAAGTAGCAGTTTCGACCACCCATGAAGGTTTGGCACTAGGGAAGTTATCGAAAAACCGAACTTTTCATTGGTCTTTTAAAGCATATCTTGTTTCTAGTCGTTGTGTCAGGTATTTTATTTCGTGTCCATGGGTACCGAGTTAGCTAAATTTGAGTCAGTTTGCAAAGTTGCGTCGCTTTTGCGTTTTCGAAAAAGACGCTTGCTTGACATTGCTTGACCCAACTTTCCTATAAATAGGAGGTGGGGCCTTCGTTTTCAACGTTCATTTCCTTCGTCTCTCGTGTTTCTGGAAGAGCCGAGGCAGCTCAGTGCTGACTGCAGGCCGGAGGAGTGGGGATCGGCGGGAGGCTCGGCGGGCGCCATTCTTGTTCTTTGCCGGCACCATCCCAGCCGATCAACCCTCCCGGCAGCCCATTTTCTTTTGTCCTTTTCTTGTTTTGATTCCGCCTTTTAGTAGATCGTATAGCATAGGACTCGGGATCTAAGGGGAGGCGGCGAGCCGGGCCGACAGTTAACCACACCGCCGCCATGTAGCCCAAGGCCGCCGTCGCCGCCTCTTGGCCATGATTGGTGGTCAGCAGGCCCTGCTTTGAGCTACTGGGTTCTTTAGGTTTTGAGTTCGGGCTATCATTCTACTAAAGTACCTATTCCGTTTTACGTTTTCAGCGTTTACGCATGTCGGGATGTTTTCCGTTGCTTGAGTTTTCTAAAGGGAGTACATTCTGGGTTATCCATTTTCAACGTAGTTTATCATTCCATGTTAAATCGTTATGCATATTGCTTATGTTTCCATTTTCATGCATCGATTTTTGATGGTTTATCTAGATCGAGGATGGCATCGATTTTTGAAACTTCTTATTGCTAAGATTTGAGTCGACTTGCATGCATGCATATTTTGAAAGTACCACATTATAGGTCTTGATGCCCGAATATATTTCCATACGCATCGAGTTGATTTGAAAACCGGAGGTGCGAAATATGGGTTGAGAAAGTCGAAAACCTAGTTTTGCTTGATCTTCGTTTGGATCACGATGTTGCTTTGCTTTGTGGGATGTGACCCCAAAAGTTGTTCCGTCTTGTTACCAGGTACCTACTAGTGCGATCGGTGAAGTCATCGGATCCGTAGATATCTCCCGGTTGGCGTTTCGTACATTCGAGTTGGGTTATATATCTTATTTTGAGTTATTTACTACGATATTTCAAAATAAAACATGTCGCCGTAAAATGTTTTGATGAAGTTATTACTATTCTACGATCCGAGATATGGTTCTATCATGGTTGTGCGGATCTCTATTCGGTGGGTTGATCACCATCTTGAGTATTGATCGTGAGGGGATAGACCCGAACACGTGGTTATGGTTACGAAGGGGATAGACCGGAAGTCCCACGGAAATGGTAATGAGGTGGTTATGGTTACGTGGGGATTTGACCACGAAGTCCACACGAGTTAACCATTTGGATCGTTAGGGCATGGTTGTTGGATATGTTCGGACCGAATGAATGAGATGTGATGGGTGGAGGATACGTTCAGTCGTGGTTCATGGTTCTATGATGAGAATAACGGTAATAACGGATCGGTGTCGAAAAATGAAAATCTATTTTGCTTACTTAGAAGTGGTTCGTTTTAAAACCTTCTAAGGTAAGTGCTCTGAACACTGTATCATGATTCTTTTGATTTATGATAAAACCCGGTGAGTCGTAGTACTCTTTAAACTCTTTTCAAATCTTTTCACGGATGGAGGAGGGGTGGGCCAGGCGGCGAGGGGTGGGCTGCGGGTTCTTCATGCTATACTTCAGCGATGTTGTGTTATATCGTGATACGATGTTGATGTATTCTTGTCCCTTATTTTGGTTTCGATTGGGAACAAGATTTGCTATTATGTTATTATCTTTGTGAGTCTCGTACGAGCATGCTATGTGGTTGATCGGTTTAGTCACGAGGATGTAATGCTATTTTGCTTTCTTGCACTACTTGTTATAAACAAAGATCATGTTTACGAAGTTATGGTATCGATATATTTCTATTGGTGGATTGTTTGTACCCTCCCTGAGGATATGTCCTAGTTATAGAGGAATCTTTGTCGATATCATGGCCACGTCTTCTTATCGTGTATGTTATATGTATTCCCTTCTTCCCTTCTTAACCCCACATAATCATACCCGGCATCCGTGCCTTCCCTCGGGAATTGGGGTGTGACAAGAAAATTTAATGACAACAGCTCGAACATATGTCGAGAGGAAAGATGACAACAACTTTCTTTATGAATGATTCTAACATTTATGGTTCAGAAGGTAAAATATCTGATGGGTTTCCAAGAATGTTTTGTCGACAAGAAGGATTTATCAACAATTTAAAACATGGAATGACAACGATTCAAGCGAATAATATTGAATCAACGAAAACTATTACGAGCATTGAAAAATCCTTGTTCATCGAACATTGAACATGATCACTTTATCATATCGAACATATAGCGGTAAGGTCAAAGCTCGACAGCGAAGCGTGGTGAGAATTATGTATGAAGACATAACTCTCTAGACTGACAAAACATGTCGATATGATAGAACAACCTTAATATGAATTAACATTTAGAAGCTTCTTGTGACATTCGATTCGGCATTCTCTCAAATTTCAACACGCATATTTAGAAATATATGCGGGTAGTCTAAAAATGCACTCGGTGGGTATCGTGAAAACATAAAGATAAACTTTTCCTTAGGGTATAAACTTGACTTGCCATAACATGTACTTTCATAGATAAATACTTGCTTTCATATCATCATAATATCATATGCATATGCATGTATCATGTTTGCGTGCAACTTTCTTCTCTCATTCCCATATCCGCAGTTCTTTATGCGTGTTGAAGTAGGCCTCCTTCCGAACACTTTAATATCACATACCGAGTTGGACCGAAAGTTCTCGACTACGGTCGTACCGGCGTCGGTAAACTCTTTCTTTCTTTTCTTTCTTTCTTTCCCGTGGATAGGTAGTGCATCATGCTTATGCTCATGTTCATACTCAAACTTTGGCAAGTCGATCATTTTCAAAACAATGCGATTAAATGCATATCATAAAATCTCATGTAAATCTTTCATGCATAATCATATCATATCGTTTGAAAACATTTAAAAAGCATAAGCATACTTTATAGAAAATACTTATACCCACGGATGTTCCTTAGAGCTAAGGAACTAATTCCCATTCCATTCTCTCTTTTCCATATTTTATCCTCATAGAGCGGCAATAAAACTATCGAGAGCCAAGCAGAACATTACTTCGTCTTAATCGTCGACACGACCATATCTTCTCGATATCAAATCTAATACACTATGGTTATCAAAACTTGGGTCATTCATCCTCTAGCATCTTATTAACAAACAATTTCTATCGAAAATTCGGTAACATTTATAAAGCATCGTAAATCGACACCGAGATCGACCAAACATAGCCCAAACTCCTTGATTCATCATATGTCTCAATATATAGGAAACTCGACAACAAACTTGATCATCTCATTTTAGCGATAACCAAAAATCCCCTTAAGGCGTCACTTAAGGTCTAGCGTCGAAAATTCACGTGAGGCGTCGTCTAATACCAATGAACCTATATACATGCTCAACTATCATTAAATATCATCATTTTATCAATAAAACTTAAAGATCAAAACTTTGTCTTTGAAAACTTAATTCGCCGACAAACTAAAATTTCGCGTTTTGAATCGTCGATGGAAAAATCCGAATAAATCATTTTAGGCTTTATTAATATCATAGAATTCAAATATGAAGTCAAAATGATCAAATAAAATCAAAATCCAACAACATATGCCTTAGGATTTTCGGCCATTTGGGAGTTCGATATAGTTTCGATTTCAACGTTTTCTTGTTCCAATCATGTTTATATCAATCCAATAACACATATATGAAGTAAATTCAATCATAACAACATCATAAATTTAAAATCAAGGGCTGCCCTTTTAGAAAATTTCATGAAACTTCAATTAAATAATATATGCTTTCTGATATCAACGTTAAATAATACGTGAGCGCGAATTTATCATAATATCCATAAATAATCAACAAAACATAATCAATCATAATTCTTGCAATATGACCGAAAATCTGAATTAAGCATAAGGCATGTTTTAAAAATTTAAAACCGTAGATGTGTTCTCGATGCGAAATTATACCTTTATTAGGAGGCCAGATCGAAAATTCAACGGTCGGATCTTCCTATTTTTGAACACCCAATTTCAAAAATTAGTGTGTGTAAAGTGTGTGTGACCGTGAGTTGGGGAAGAGAAAATGAGGAAGATCATGTTTTGAAAAGTATATATAATGTAATTAATGAGTAAGGGTAAAATAGTAATTTCACATTATCAATTAAATTTTCTTTTATTATTCCAAAACAAATGGTGCCAACACACCATATTCTAGAGATTTCTATAAAATAATCTCCATAAATTTATCCATAATTTTCGGATTTAATAATATTAATAATAAGAAAAATATATTTTCATGTAATTTTCAAAATATGCTAGAAAATTCCATAATTAATTCCCAAAATTCAATATTGAATTTTATTTTCTTAACACTTTAAATTCATCATTTTCATCAATATAAAGTTCCAAAATTATAAAATATATAATAGGAACTCACTATATAAAATAAATTTAATTCCATTTTATGCGAATAATGGAATTAAATATTCCATTATTCTTAAATCCTTCAAAATCACTTTCTAAATTTTCCATCATCAAATATCATTAAAATATAATAATTAAAAATTATTTTTGGCCTTAAAACCCATTTTAAATATTTTGCTCTTAATCGAGACTTAATCGGCAAGCAAGGCGTCCAAAAAACATAGCTTTTGAAATTCTCAATTTTAAATCAAAACTTATTGAGAATGTATCTATCATCTTAAGACCCTTGGAATCTAGGTCTTCTTATCCTAAATAAGATAGAATCTTATCTCGGATTACGCCTCGATTCTGTCGTCTCGACTTGAAGCACAAAGCTTCTAACTTAAACAAATCCTTTCATAAGGATGCAATGCCCTTCTTATTAAACTCTTAATCACGAGCTAATCTACTTTTCTGAAATACGGGTATTACAATATCTACCTTACCAAAGAGCTACATTATAACCTTTTATAAGACCTTTTTGATCTTAGTTCTTGAGCACATATTTGAGCGATGGAGAATTAGGCGATTTGCAAGCTTATGGTAGATTCCATGTGTTTTAAACTTTGAGTATACACATCCTCCTTGATACACTGAGTGTTTGAGATTTCTTATATATATATCCATGTCGTGAGGATTGAGTTTGAGAAGGCATGCTTATGATTATTATGATGTGTGGAGTTTAACAAAAGATGTTGTGATTTGATTCATTTGAGTGAATCGTTTATTGCTCATTGCTCACGAGGCTTATTGCTTTTATCGTTCGACTCTTTTGCCTATCGTTGGTCGTCTCTCTTATGTTCTAATTTGTTTGAGGACAAACAAAAGGGTAAGTTTGGGGGAGTTGATAAACCTCATTTTTACATGATTTATAAGGTTATATTTGTCCTATTTCTAATTGATAAAGGTTTGTTTGAGCTGCATTTGTGATATATTTCATTTACCTTGAAAGATATGATGCCGTGTGTAGTTTGTGTTATCTTAGCACAGGTTTTGATCTAAAAATGGAGAATACACACGAATGTACATTAATGCACAACAGCGGAGTTTGCGCCCTTCCTCGCGATAGTTGAATGAGCAAAACACGCGAGGATGTTTCGCGAGGATAGTTGAATGACCCGGCATCGCGACCAACTATTGCGATGGACGATCGCGAAGACATGCGGAGGAGCGTCGTGACCCGGCATCGTGACATAGCATCGCGACCTACGATTGCGAAGACATGCGAAGGAGTCGTGACCCGGAATCGCGACCTGCCATCACGACCATTACTCGCGACTCGATCGGATCTGGCGCGCGAGAGATTCTTTCGCGAGCTATCTTCACGACCATTGCTAGCGATAGCGTCTAGCGAGGTGAGAGATGGAGTCCGTGTATATTTTGGAATCAGAGTCAAAGATGGAGAGGGTCGCACAATTCATGGAAAAGCGGAGCTTAGGGATTCATTATAAATAGGGAGATAGACCAGTAGTTTAAAGACACCATTCTAGAGCAGAACACGAATTCTTCTTTATTTTCTTTTGCAAGTTCTTTTCCCGTTTAATTTAGTTTAGCTTTTTCTTTAAGTATTTTCATTCCAATTTCATAGTTTAGTATTAGAATTAAAATTTCTTCGGATTCAAGTCGCTACAATTGTTCTTCGTGGATTCTTACGGTTTTATCTATCTATCTTAATTTATGCTTTCTTTATTTATTTATTGTTTTGTTATTTCAATTATGTGTAGCTAAAGTTCGTATTGATCCTAGGGTTTGTATGTCTAACTAGATTTATATAATAAATCTGTTGATCTTTTTTTGCCGTCTCATTCATGATTTATAATTCTTGGCTTTAATTCTCATGTGTTGAGTGTCGATCAATATTAATGCATGTTAGTTATGTGATTAATGTCTGGCGAATTAATTGCCTAATCGATATCTGGAATTTATAATACTGTTTTGCCTTGAGACCCAGCGGAGATAGGTGAGCTGTAGGAGGTTAAATCTTTGTGCTTTTGGTAATTAGCTTACTTCTCTTGAGACCCGAGCGGAGATAGAGTTTAGGCTAACCTACTACTATAGGCTGTCTGGCGGAAACTATAGTTATATTAGTGATCCTTCATCACTGAATGCGGATTAAATAGGTAAACAGATTAATAAGTTAATTGTGTGAATTTGGTTAGGTTAAGTACATCCGTAGTATCAGTCTTTTATATCTGATTTTATTCCTATCTTTATTTTCAAGTCTAGTTTTATAAAATTTCTCTCTTGATATATTGTTGCCTGGATAATAATAAAGATTCTGTGTTAATTATTAGTTGTGTTCTCGAGTCGTAGTCCCTGTGGATACGATATATATACTTGCTGTTTTACTATCATTTATTTGGTAGGAATAATAGCGATCACATACCCGAATGAAATAGACAACGTTGCATAACTCGTCATTGATCTAACCATTTCTAAGAGTCCTATTCTTCGCTCGACCACCATTTTCTTTGTGGTGTGCACGGTGTAGTGAGCTTGGAGGTAATCCCTGCGCAAATAGTCCATGAACTCGTTCTTGAGGTATTCGCCACGCCATCGGACGCGGATGACTTGATACTCTTACCTAGCTTCGTCTCACTTCCGCTTAAATTCTTTGAATTTCTCAAAGCATTCATACTTGCGGTGACGGTATATGTATCCGTACCTTGAGTAATTGTCGATGAAAGTGGCATAATACTTGTACCCTCCACGAGCTTGTGTGGACATGGGTCTACAGGTCGAGAATGGACTAGCTCAACACTTCTTTGGCTCTATAACCTTCGCTTTGAAGGTGCAGTCGACATCTTTCCTTCTATCTGAGGATTACATGAGGGGGAGCAGAGTAGCGTAATATCACCTAGCAATCCATTCTTAGCCGGTCTTTGGATCCTATTTAGATTGATGTGACCTAATCTAAGATGCCGAGAGAAATGTAGTGTCATCTAGCGAAGAAGACTTCCTTTTCTTAAGGTTTGATGTAGATGCTGACATAATTAAAGGTATTATGCTTGGCGAGAAATAGTATAAAGCGAATTATATAAAGTGCCTCCACAGATAACTTCGTTATTTCTTATGATAGAAACACCACCATCAAAAACAACTGAATATCCATGAATAAATAGTTTGGAAATCGAAATAAGATTCCGTCGAAACTCTGGCACATATAAAGCGTCTTTTAATACTAAAGCATTCTATCAAAACATAAAGAAACATCTCCAGCTGCAACAGCCTCGACTTTCGCGCGTTGCCCATGGAATCGTTATCTCACCATCATCGACTCCTTGTCCGTAAGAACCCACAGGTATAACAAACATGATCGATCGCACCGTATCTACTACCCATGAATGAGTAGAACAAATCGCTAAACATGTTTCCGTTACTAAAGCAAATGGCGTGCCTTGAGCCTTGAGCATAGAGCATTTAGCCTTCCAATGCCCTAGTCTCACTGCACTTGAAGCATTTGCCATTCTCCTTTGGCTTTTTCAAACAGCTGGTAGAGCCATTTGTATTGCTCCCACTCTTTTCTTTAGCTTTAGCATCTCTTGAATTCTACTTTTCCTTTTCATCTTTCGATAAAGCAGTGGTTTTCCTTGAGGTGCATACTAAAGACTGTGCACCTTTGACCATTTTGCGTTCCTCCGTTACTAAATCCTCTTGTAATGAATCTAGAGTATAACTCTTATCATAAAGGACTACTCCATAACGGAAGTCATCAAAAGATTTGGACAAAGTGTTGAGGATTATATCGATTCTGACTATGTCATCAATATATCCTCCAACCAATTCGAGCTCTCCGAAGAGATTGATCATTTGCTCTACATGGTCATGCACCGAATCGCTTCCTTCATTGAACTTGACATAATTAATCTTGTCAAATTATGACTAGTGATCTGTCCAAACTCTAATACGATTTCATGAGATTTAGCCATATAGTGGCTACATCGTCCATCTCTTGATCTTTGGAGTTGCAAGGACTACACATGGTGACCAAAGAAGGCATTTGCCATTCTATTTGATTTGTCTCATTTCGTGCTCCTTGCGCTCCTCATCGATAGATGATAAATCTGGGGGTTTGGGACGAGTGTAGTAATACAAATAAATTTTCTTGGCAATGAGAACAAACTCGATGTTTCGTTTCCACTCGATAAAATTTGGACGGATAGAGGATTTTGTGCGAACATATTGATAATCGATGTAAGAGACATGTCAGAAATGTAAACACATAAGCATACGATCACACAATTCGTAACAATAATATTGTAACCTTTTGATAAAACAATATTAATTGAAACCTCCGATCGCCGAGGAATCCCACATACGACCGCGGCGTGTGGGCGTTTACATGAACCCCTCGACAGGACTAAAATATATCTTTTAGTGGTTTAATTTCAATCCATGTCGACTTATCCTTATAATGAAATGAAATTAATGATTGGACCTTACTAGACCACATCGGTTATCACGAAGGGACTTGGCGGGAAGTTGTACTTGAGGTGATGTCTAAACAATGACCACAACTTTAACGTGAAAATGAATTCTTAGAATTGGCATACTCTCTCGGACCGTGCCGCTTCCAATCTAAATTCTTTGTCTTCTCATTTTAAATCTATCTCTAGAAATTTATGAAAATCGCATATCTGAAACCCACGTGTGTGGACATTTACACATGAAACTCCACTTCTCGATAGATTAAAATGTTTTATTTAGAAATATCATCTAACAAACTTATGATAAATAGTGCAAGCAAGCCCAGCGTGTGGGCGTTTACTCACAATGCGTATCACTTTGTTTAGAGATTAAAAAGTGGAGGTCTTGACATTTTAAAATTAGAAATTAATATGTTGGGTTCTTGCTTGTCTTTTTGTTTCAAAAGTTTTGTTCATGCGAGATCGTATGCTAGCATGCTTTCTATAGAACTCAACATGTAAACATGCTCATAATTCTAAATATACTTGAGAACGCGATAAACCTAGCATGTTTACTATGCTCGTCCAATCACGAAAACATATAATATGTTTATCTCGTAATTAAACATACATAGCATCTTACGCATAATTTAAACATCCGCGACATGCTTTGAGCGATAAAATAAAATAAATTCGATCGCCATTGGCCCACTCGTGGATCTATGCTTCCTACCTAATTTATTACATAAATTTGCAAAAGTGAGATCTTCAAAAATCTCGGCAGGCTTGGCGTGCGAGGCACGGACGGATTCGTTAAAAGCTGATTTGGGCCAAAAATTTGAAAAGCGGTGGAAGAGTGAATCGGGCGGATCGGGTGAAAACTAGCCTGAACGGATCAAAAAATCGGGTCGGGCAAAAAATGGGTTTGGGCAGTAAGCGGGCGGGTCGACCAATGTGCCTTTGGGCAGCAGTAGAGCCGGCCCGTGCATGCGCCCACCACACTTGCGCCTTACCTCGTCTTGCCACCCGCGGAGGCATTCGGCGTCGTCGCCCGACCTCGTCATCGATGTCTTCTTTGCCGAGCTTCAGTAGCGAATCTGCGGCTCGGTGCCGAGGTCGAGCGTCGAGCCTGGTCGAGACCTCCCGCCGAGACGCCTGCACGATGCCACCGAGAGTCTACGGACGAGCCGCCAGGCGTCTTGGCAGTTCTGCTGCGAGAATCGCGGCGCCGTCGTCGTCTGCTCGGCCTACCGCCCGAGCTACGCCTGTTGCCGAGTGCGAAGACTCGCGTGCTTGCGCTCTGTCGAGATGTGCCGATGCATCTGCATAAGAATCGAGCATCCCGTCGCTGGTGCCGAGACCGCGGAGACTCGCGGCCTTTGCCGAGCCCTGATGCCGAGAGACATCCGGGCGCTACCGAGCGCTGCTGCCCGTGACCCGCCGAGGCATGCCGAGGCATCCGTCTTGAAAACACCTCGCCTGGCCCGCCCTACTGCCGAAGCTCGCCGAGGCGCCCGATCTGATGTTGTCGAGCAGCCGCCGAGACCCGCGCGAAGTGCGGCAGGTCTGCGTGCTGAGGCTGCGCCTCGTCGCGCCTTGCCGTCGCTAGTTTCTGCTTGTCTTCCATCATCGTTCTTCGTGTTCTTCGTCTCGTTCCTCTTTACAAATTAGGTTTACAGAATAAATCCTAACCACGGATTTTCTGTGGTGAAAAGCAATCGACAAAAAATAAATAAAGCGAGCCATGATGAGCAGCGGATCCATGATTAATTAATTACGTGCGTTATAATCAGCGTGAATTAATCCAGCGAGCGAATTACGATCGGGGCTCGATACCAATGTAATGAAACGATTTTAACCTGCCGAGGATCTATATTGGATGTTTAATTCATCATACATTGATTATATACCTAGCATGCACCTATATAATTGATTGCAACACGTTGGTGTTTTCTCGTGTTTACTGCGAATTTGTCGAGCAAGGTGGATCGAAGACACGTGCTTTGATCTTACGGTATATCCAGATTGCCTAATCTCTAATGTCGAGTGAGGACATATATGGAGATACTACTGATGCGCCTTCTTCCTTCTTTGAAGGTTTTGAAAATCAACTTTGAGAAGTATAGTTTTGAAAATTTCACACTTGGGATTAGCTATTGATTTTCCCTCACCTTATATTTATAATGCGACCTAAATCTGTCATGATAGGTTTGCATATCTAATAAATATAATAATATCTCTTTAGATAGAGAGATCAAAATAGAGTCCCGGATGGACTCTATAAGAAAGACGAAATTCTCTAAGCTACAGGCCTTGATGGGCCAGCCAGGATCAAATCTGAGGAATAAAGTTGGGCCCAAAATAAATTAATTATCTTATGTTCGATTAGAACATAAATTAATTCATAAACATTTATTCATTCCACTAGAGAATAAATCTTGATTTCGCGCATTTATTTCCAAAGTTGAGTCGGGGCTCGCTTTTCGGACTTAACGAATCCCGTATTTAAGATATAAATCGTCCGTTAATTATTCGATGATTACATTGCTTAAAATAATTAATTACTTTAATTCATTAAGTAGTACCACTCGACTTTATTATTGTACTTGAGATAACTCAACCTATAGAGTTTAGTACAATAAACCTTTGAGCTCTTAAGGAGGCGTCATCATCCTTAATGGATACGGTGACTCGATCTGAGCGACTAGCATGACATCTGACCGCTGCCACCCAAGATGGGGAGAATATTGGGTTATCTCATGTAACCCTACGCCATAACAAGTCAAAGTGATGGTCGAACTCATACTCATCTAATACCTTATTGAGGTTTAGATCGGCGTAAAGTCAGCGAGGTCAGGTTCTTCACGACGGTCGATAGAAGAACTCGTCTCACCGTGATCCATCAATATGTCGAGAGGCATACCGGTATAGATAAGTAACTAAGTCAAGTCACTTCTTATCTATCACGAAGCTATATCGACAACTCGTCCTCAAGTTGTCTCGGTGTGATTCTTTTATATCACATTAAGGTTAACCGATCATCTGAGACTTACGTGATCTACAACAAAGCGTATGATCTAACATATATGAGATAAAAGGACATACATATGCATTGAGTAAACAATTCGAGATAGGAGATTGTAATGGTGGTAACATGAATCATTGTATCAAGCTCGACCAAAGCTGCTTCCGATTATCTGAAATCGACATTGTATACCACTTACTACCTATAGCTTCCTTATCATACGGTAGAGGTGTTTTCGTATACATCCATAAGCTGTTATGGACTCGATTTCTAAGTCCATAGTTGTGTGCCATGATCCTGCATCTATGTCTTGTATCGCCTCGATGTATGTCCATGGGTTGATTGTAGCTTATTCGCCTACTGGGACTAAATCTAAATATTCACCCACGAACATAAATCGATCAGGTTGTCGCACAACCCTCCCACTAAGACGAGGCACTCACAATGGCAACGGTAGGTGTAGTAATTTGTGGTTCTCTTTTTTGCACAACTTGTTGGGTAGATGCCACTTGTACTGTCGGTATCCCTTGTGAAATTCGACCCATTTTAATCTTTTGAAGTATCTGGTGTCGATCCCTCCTACTAGACTCGACATCTTGTACCTTTAGCAGAATCGGTGATGGAATACGATCATCTTCCAGTTCTGAAGAATGATTTCAACTTTGGATTTTTGGTTTTTCATGTGGTCCTCCTCCAAGAATCGGGCGTTGGTGCTAACAACGATCATCCTTAGGACTATAGAAATAACCAGCTTTCGTTCCTTTAAGATATCCTATAAGTAGCCTTGCGTCAGATCTAGCCTCCAACTTGTCAGCTTTCTTGTTCAGCACATGTGCTGGATTGACCATGTCCTTTTTTTTTGTTTTTTTTGGTAATTTAATACATAAATTTTAAAGGCTGCGTCACGGTGGACTCGAACCCGAGACCTTTGGCCTCGGGCATTAACCACTCTACCACTAGGCCAACACACACACACAGATTGACCATATCCTTATATGGCTTAAACTAGGCTTATGCCCAACCATACTCGAAGGGTTTTGTCGTGACTTGGGCAGTACTAAATTGAGCAAATATGCCATTGTTTCAAGGCATATCCCCACAACAAATAAGCAAAGTTGCACAATTTATAATTGATCTAACCATCTCTAAGATAGTCATATTTCTTCGCCCACACACACCGTTTTGCTGTGGTGTGCCTGGTGTAGTGAGTTGGGACGTAATCCCACACTGCACCAGATAGTCCATAAACTCTTTACTAAAGTATTCTCCACCACGATCAGACCGCAGTGATTTGATACTCTTACCTAGCTTCATCTCCAGTTTCGCCTTAAATTCTTTGAATTTCTCAAAGCATTCAGACTTGCGGTGAAGCAGGTAAACATATTCGTACCTTGAGTAATCATCAATGAAAGTGACAAAATACTCGTACCCTCCATGAGCTTGGGTAGACATCATTCCACACAGGTCAGAATAGACTAACTCCAACACCTCTTTAGCTCTAACCCCTTCGCTTTAAAGGGAATGGTCGACATATTTTCCTTTATCCATTATTAGCCAGTCTTTTGATCCTATTTAGATTGATGTGACATAATCTAAGATACCAAAGATATGTGGTGTCATCTTGCGAAGAAAACTTCATCTTCTTATAGTTTGATGTAGTAGATGCAACATAATTATAGGTATTTTGCTTAGTAGAAATAATATAAAGAGAATTATATAATGTGCCACCACAGACAAACTAGTCATTTCTCATGATAGAAATACCATGATAAAAAACAACAGAATATCCATGAGTAATAATTTGGAAACAGAAACAAGGTTTAAATCAAAACTTGATACATATAAAACATCTCAAAACTAAAATATCTATCAAAGCATAAAGTAACATCTCCATTGCCAGGACCTCGACTTTTGCCGTGTTGCCCATGGAGATAGTTATCTCGTCAACACTCAGCTCTATTATCCGCATGAACCCCTGCAAGGTGTAACAAACATGATCAGTCGCACTCGTATCTACTACCCATGAATGAGTAGAACAAGTTGCTAAACATATTTCTATTACTAGAGCCAATGACGTACCTTGAGCCTTGAGTATAGGGCACTTAGCTTTCCAATGCCTAGTCTTACCGCACTTGAACACCTGTCATTCTCCTTTGGCTTTTTCACACCTCTAGTGGCATTCATGTTCCCACTGTTCATTTGCCTATACCAGCCTTGGCACCCCTCTTTCTCCTTTCACCTTTCGATGGGACATTGGGACCCTTAGATGTGCTAGCAAGGGCATGTGTTCCTTTTCCCATGATGTCTTCCGCTGCTACGAGATCCTTGAGCAACTGACTGAGTGTATACTCCGTCTTGCTCATGATCGCGTTCACGCGAAAGTTCTCAAAAGACTTGGGCAGTGTATTAAGAATGATAGCGACCTTTGCTTCGTCGTCGATACCTCCTCCCAACTGATCAAGATTATCCATGAGATGAGTCATGTGAGAGACATGTTTATGGACCGAACTTTTTTCTTCCATCCTACACGCTAAGATCTCTGTCATCATGTGGAAGCTGACTCTTCGATCCGACTGCCCAAAACTTACTCTCGAGACTTGACCAGATCTCAGTCGCGTCTACCATCGAATGATTCTGCAACTGCAAGCAATTTAACATTGTAGATATAGCACTTAGCCATATTATTTAACTTATGCCAAAGTCTGCTTGACTCTCGCTGCTCATTAATCGATGCGTCATTATGGGCATCGGGTTTGAGAGTAGTGAGAACGAACACGTGTTCTTCACTGATAAGAACATACTCCATGTTTCGTTTTCACTCGATAAAGTTTGGACCGAATAAGGGGTTTTGTGCGAGCATATTGATAATCGGAGTTAGAGACATATATGGAATGTATTGTAAACACATAAGCATAAGATCACACATGATTCACAACAACAATATTGTAACCTTTTGATAAAAAAAATATTGGTTGAAGCCTCCAATCGTCGAGGAATCCCGTACAAGTTATGCATGTGGACGTTTACACATAAACCCCTCGACCAGACTAAAATAAACTTTTAGTCGTTTAATTTCAATTCATGTCAACTTATCCTTATGACAAATAAAATTAATAATTGGACCTTAACTAGACCACATCACTATCGCAAGAAGGGACTTCACGGGAAGTTCTACTTGAGGTTATACCTAAGCAATGACCATAATTTTGACAGCAGAAAATCAAATTCTTAGAATTAGCATACTCACTCGGATCATACCGCTTCCAATTCAATTTCGGATGTCATCTCATTTTAAATCTATCTCTAGAAAACTTATGAATGTTGGATTTGTATACTGAAGCAAAATGATTGAGCTTGTATACAATGTTTCATGTAACCTTATTACTGATCTTCTATCGAATTGTTTACTTGATTGCATATGTATGTCCATTTATCTCATACATAAGTTAGATCATACGATGTGTAGGAGATCACGAAGTGCGTATGATTGGTTAAGCTAGTTGAGATATGAAAAGGATCTGGCGAGACAACTTGAGGGACGAGTTGTCGGTATAGGTTCTTGATATAAATAAGAAGTGTCTTAACTTGGTTGCTTGTCTATCTTTGATGCGTCTTGGCGTATTGATGGATCACATTGAGATGAGTTCTTCTATCTGACCGTCGTAAAAAACCTAGATCTTGGTGACTTTACGTTGATCTAAACCTCGATAAGATTTTAGGTGAGTATGAGTTGTTGACCATTACTTTGACTTGAGCTCAAAAGGTTTATTGTACTAAACCATGCATGTTGAGTTTAGCTCAAATACAATAATAAGGTTGAGTGGTACTACTTAAGGAATTAAAGACATATTTAATTATTTTAAGTAGTTAGAAAGCTATAAATAATTAATGGACGTGCGATATCTTAAATACGGGGATTGTTAAAGTTTAAGTGCAAGCTTGACTCAACTTCGATAATAAATGGGTATAAATGTTTATGAATTAATTTATGTTCTAAGCTAAGCATAAGATAATTAATTCATTTAGGCACATCTTTATTCCTTACATTTGATCTCTGGGCTGGCCCATCAAGGCCTGGACTGTTGGATAATTTTGCATACTCCCTAGTAGAGTCCCACTGAGACTCTGTTCTGATTCTCCTATATCTAGATATATTTTGTCTGATATCATTATATATCAAAAGATATTATTCTAGATATGGTTTATCTGCAAAGATAAGATTGTATTTATTAGATATGTAGAGATCATATCCTAATAGGATTCTAGGGATGCATTATAAATACAAGGTGAGAGTATAAGTGATATTTTAGAAAATCTCATAGGTTGAGTAAGAATACAAATTTTTGCAGTATTCTCCATAGATTGCTCTCACTCAGCATTGGAGTTTTGGTAAATGGGATATAGTCCAGAAGATCAAAGCACGAGTCTTTTATCGACCTTATCCGAGAAATTCGCAGTTAAACATGAGAAAACCCCAATATGTTGCAATTAATTATGTAGATGCATGCTAGGTATACAATCAATGTATGGTGAATTAATTATCCAAGATAGATCATCGGGAGAGGGTAAAATCAGCTTTTCCCTACAATGAAAATCGCACATGCAAACCCGCGTATGAGCGTTTACGTGAAACTCCACTTCTCAATATATTAAAATATTTTATTTAGAAATCATCTAACAAACTTATGATAAGCGGTGCAAGTAAGCCGTGCGTGTGGGCGTTTACTACCATCACGTATCACTTTGTTTAGAGATCAAAATGTGAAGGTCTTGACGTTTTTAATTTAAGAATTAATATGTTGGGTTTCTTGCTTAGTCTTTTGTTTCAAAAGGTTTGTCCATGCAGATCACGTAGTTCTAACATGCTTTCTCTAGAACTCAACATGTAAAACATGCTCGCAGAATTATAAAACATGCTTCAAAACACCTAGCATGCTTGCTAAACACAGTCAATCATGAAAACATATATTCATGTTTATCTACGTAATTAAACATACATTGCATGCTACTGCATAATTTAAACATCTACGACATGCTATGAACGATAAAAATAAAATAAAATTCGTTCATTGCGGCCCCTTCGTGGATCCTGTACTTCCCTGCCTAATTTATTCCATAAATTTAGAAAGTACGGATCTTCAAATTTTCTTAAAACGGACCTCGCGTGCACAAGCACATTTGGACCGAAAATTAAAACTGAACCGGAACAGTGGTTTGGACGGGGTCAGGTCGGAAAAAGCGGATGGAGTGTCGAGAAGCGGGTGCGGGTCGAAATAGGTCGGGTCGGTCGATCGATGCGGATGGGGTGGGCGCAGCTGAAACCTGACCAATGTCACCTAGCTACCGACCGCCCTTCCCGCCTTGTGTGTACGTGTGTTGCTGAGCATCCGTGCATCGGTCTGCGCGCTGGTCGTGTGTCTCGTCGCACGCTTTCGTCTGTACTCTGCCACGCTTTTGTCGTCCATGTACAGCCCGTCGAGCTTTTATCGAGCATCTAGCATCGAGCACATACGCACCATGGCCTACGTGCTATGCGTGTTCCTCGGGTGCGTGTGCCGTCGTCCAACGCTTCTCACTAAAACACTCGTACATCTCGCGTGTTGCGCACGTCCGTGCGCTCCGTATGCCTGGTGCCGGTGCTGTGAGCAGCGAACACCCACGCCTTTGGGCCGTGTGATGTTTCTCTCAAGCTATGCTGTCATGCTGTTGTTAAGCTTATCCGGCGTTGTTGTATGTGTGTGCGGTCGCGTGGCATTTGCCGTCTCCTTGTCACGTCTTCTTTGCCAGCACGTCTCCCGTCACGCCGATGCGGGACTCAAATCGTCTCATCTCATTCTTCGTGTTCTTCATCTTCATTACTCATTTTTATTGATTTATTTATAAAAAATAAATTCTAATCAAACCACGGATTTTCTCGTGGTGAAAAATGATTCCAACGAAAAATAAACAATCGAGCCACGATGAACGATATATCTACAATTAATTATAGCGCACGTAATAATCAAACATGAATTAATCCAACAGAGCCAAGATACTGATCCCATGATCTGATACCAATTGTGAGAAAATATGATTTTACCCTCTTCCCAAGGATCTATCTTGAATTTTTAATTCATCATACAGAGATTATGTACCTAGCATTCATCTATATATAATTAATTGCAACACGTAGGTATTACTCGTATTTACTTGTGAATTTCTCGGATATAAGATCAATGACAGACTCCAACTTTGATCTTCTGGATTGTATCCCAGATGCCTATTCTCTAATGCTGAGTGATAGCAATCTAGGGATAATATTGGAAAAATTCGCCTCCTACTTTGATCTATGAGTTTTTCGAAAATCTCAACAAAATGAATATGATTCTTTCTGATTTTCTTTCACTTTATATTTATAATGCATTCCTAGAATCATGTTTAGATCAGATCCATGCATATCTAATAAATACAATAATATCTTTACAAATAAACCATATATAGAATAATTATCTCTTGATATCTAATAATATCAGATAATATCTCTTGATATTTAATAATATCAGATAATATCTCTTGATATGTAATAATATCATATAATATCTATCTGAATCTTTGGAGATGTATTAAAATAATACATTAATTAGAGCAAGTCCAATGGGACTCTCCATATAGTCAGACGAAAATATCGTGACTCAGGACCTTGATGGGCGACCCGAGATCAAATGCAAGGAATAAAGATGAACCTAAAATGAATTAATTATCTTATGTTCAGCCCATAACATAAATTAATTCATAAACATTAATTCATTCCACTAGAGAATAAATGCTGACTAGCCCATTTATTACCGAAGTTGAGTCGAACTTTCACTTAGACTTAAGAATACCCGTATTTAGGATATCGCCGTCCATTAATTATTTATAACATTACGAACACTTAAAATAATTAATCTCTTTAATTCCTTACAGTACCACTCAACCTTATTATTGTACTTTGAGCTAACTTTCGACCTCTGATTTAGTTGATAAATCTTTTGAGCTCCTTAAAGGGGCGTCATCGTCTAGCAGAATCTGGTGACTCGTCTGAGTAACTAGCATGATATCTGACACCACCACCCGAGATCACGGAGAATCTTGGGTTATCTCGATCACCCTCGGTCATAACAAGTCAAAGTGATGGTCGATAAATCCTACTACTAAAACCTTATCGAAGTTTAGATCGGCGTAAAGTCACCAAGATATAGGTTCTTCGACGGTCGAGATAGAAGAACTCATCACCTGTGATTCATCAATACGTCGAGGCGTACCAACATGAACAAACAACTGAGCCACTCTGATCGCATAAGGCGGTGACTCGGCAACAATAAGTTGGATGGACCTCTATTTATTATTTTCTTGTATATGTACAAGGAGTATAACTCCAAAACCTTAACATACAAATATATAAACAAAATTAAAGTTACATAAATTAAAATATTAATAAATAAAGAATATTTGAATAACTTTGGTAATCAAGTAACTCGTCAGTTAGCTCATAGTGTGGTCTATGATCGATCAGAACAATGGTGAGATAAAATATACCCATTCGGTGAGCCCACGACATAAAACTCTTGCTTTGTTGCTAAATGCCGTGAATCGGCTTTGTGCACATGAGGGGTATTAATCGCTGATGGAGCAACATATGGGCTCTTGATGCGTGACCCGACTACACTCGTGGGCGTAATGTCGATAAATCGATAAGTACTTCATCATTCGAACTATCTGACAATATATTACCCTCTGTCTCAGGCGTGATTGGCTCTTATGCCGACGATCTCCTATAGCTGCCCTCTGGGTGAGTCGATGCTGACCCCCAGTGGCTGGTGCGAGGCTTATCATCTAAATCAACATGTCGTGAAGCAAACCGTTGGTGGCTAAAACGGGGCCTCTCATCTAAGTCGACCTACCGTGAGATAAATCGTCGATGGCTGCTAGAGCGGAGTACCTTATATCGGGGCCGCTAGGGTGGCCACTAGCCTCCTGTTCCTTTTAAATCTTTGGTTCGTTCTTTGCCTTGTGCATCGATTATCACTGTAAAGCTACAAAACACCAAAATGAACCACAAGCGATATCTTCCAAAAATAGCTAAAAGCATAAATCAACTATATAAGCATAAACTAATCTAAAATCATCCTAATATGTCATTAATAAACGAGTAAAAAGTGCGTTTATCACTCATCTAAGTCGACGTACCGTGAGATAAATAAATCGATGGTACGCCTTAATAACCGAAAAAAAACAATAAAATAATTATTTAAAACATAGCTCGACGGATTAATTTTTAAAAGTTAACGAAGAATTTAATCTAAATCGTTTATTTAATTTATTTAATTGAATAAACAAGAAATTTATCGATTAATAATCGAACGATAATGTAATCTGATCGGGCCGATAAATCGGATCGCGAATGTGTGTAATGATGATCGAGGTAACAATTTCTCGATATCTAATTGTCATGGATGAGTCGCAATCATCGATCCTCGTTCGGACAAAGCAGTGATATGTCGCTATCGTAAATTATCTCAAAATCATAATTTCAAAAAAAGGTGTTTTGAGTATACGACAACTTTAACCATGTCTTTGTCTCTCTCTCTCTGCAAAACCATATACACGATCTGCGGCCTCTGTTGCAACATAAAACAACATATCCTTGTTCTTTTCACTTTCAAGTCTCATTCCTATTCACTCTCCATTCCTTCCAACCCACGAGAACTTGTATTACAATTTCACTCTGAAACTCATCTTCGACCTCATAACATCCTCAAGAAGCAAAGAAAAGCGAACAACAAGGTAATAATTTCGGTTTAAAACATTGACATAATTTTTCTGAACAATCAATTCTATTTCCTTTTTGAAGCAATCCTCCACACACAGTGCTTTCGATCGAAATAGGAGAAGAAGAAAAGAATACATAAATCTTACCAAGGTTACATCTTATCCACCTATTCCATTTACAAATGTCTCGGGTTTAGAATTTATAAACTTATGCCTTGATCAAACCACTCATGAACACGTTGAACTAGAATTTCTAAACAAAAGTCTGAAGCGCATTACGTAAGTGTTTGGACCGAGCCACCGAGGCTCGGCCATTAACTATGACGCGACGGGGAGCCTGACGGTGCACACACCTGGCGGTAACAGAAACTTCTCGACGAGGTCTCCGAGCCAGCAGCGACAAACACGAAAACAAAAGCGAGACATTGAGGTGAGAGATTGAGAGAGAAATATGGCGATTATGCGTGTGTGCGTGAATGAGCGGCAGTGCGGCTCATTGGAGCTAGACCCCAGCGGTGGTGGAGGTGGAGCTACTGTCCACGGCGGCGCGGCGGTGCTCGCCCGATTCGATGCGGCGTCGGGTAGATCGAGCGAGAGAGAGAGAGAGATTTGTGCGTGTGTGTGTCGAGAAAGAGAGAGAGAGAGAGAGAGAGAGATCTGCGTGAGTTTTTGCGAGAAAACAAAGGGAGAAGAGAAAGGAGAGGAAGGCGCGGTAGTCGTGGCGGCAGCTCGGCTCGTCGTCGACGACGTGCCGGTCGGAGATGGAGAAACCAGTGACGGTAGATGGAAGGCGTTCATGTGTGTGTCTTACCGCGTGAGTGAGGGAATAGAGGAGAGGTAGTCGTGGCGACCGCGTAGCTCGCCGACCGACGATGTGGCCAGTCGGAGAGGAAGGCGGCGGCGGTGTGTGCGAGTGAGTACGAGGCGAGAGATTGAGTGAAGAAGGAGGCAGCTAGAGTAATCTTGGGTTTTAATTTATGTTGTGATATGGGCGATATTAATTGGTTTGGGCCTTGTGACATTGGGCCGGAAAATATTTGAGTTGGGCTAAGATTTAATTCTTTTATTGTGCTTATTGGGCCGTGATTATGGGCCGAAGATAATATCTGAAGATGGGCCTTAGAAATTAAATAAATATTGGGCTTAGTTTTATTTTAATTCCTTGAAATTTGAATTTTTATATTTAGACTTATATGTTATATGGGCTTCGTGAATTGAATTGATATGGACCTTTAACTAAATTGAATATGGGCTTAGACTTATTTTAAATATTGGGCTAAGTATATAAATGGATAATAGACTTGAATTAATTACTTCTAGAATCCATTAAATTAAATTAGGGATTGAATTAATTCTATGTTAATTAAATATGAGATTTAATTCTAATAATTAAACTCTGGAGATTAATTCCTAATTAGTTAAATAATAATCTAAATAGCAATTAATTAGAGTGAGTTAATTAAATTCATTAGATTGAATAAAGTATAATTGTTTTAGAAATTGAATAACATAATTAATTAATTATGTTAAGGGATAATTGGAGAATTATTCTTTTTAAGTGATTTATTTATATAATACGATGAACCTTAAGCAAATTGCTAAAAAGGATCGATGGAATTAAATCCTAATTAGTGAATTTCTAAGATGAATTAAAGTAATTTGATTGATTAATCAAATGTTATTGGACTTTTAAATTAATCCATTTAGTTAACTTTAATTAGTGGATTTCTAAGATGAATTAAAGTAATTTGATTGATTAATCACATGTTATTGGAATTTTAAATTAATCCATTTAGTTAACTTTAATTGTGGATTTAATTAATTAAATTAAAGATTTAATTAATTAATTAATTAATTAATTAATGATATTGATTATGTCAAGTAGATGCTTGAGAAATATTAGTAACTTTAATTCGTAAAAAGTTTGTTAGATGATGATTGAATTACGAGAAATATTTATTGATTGTGTATGAGTTTCTCTATTAGAATATATGGGACGTGTGAGGTGAGAAAGACGAGGAAATGTTAATAATGAATGAGTTGTTGGAACTCGAAATCGTGATCTGCGTTAACAAGCAGCGAAGATTAGTTATGAACTTAGGATTCATAAATTATGCGAGCAGCGTGAAGACACATCGATAGAAGAGAAGAATCTGACGGTGAAAGTGTAAAATATCGTTATGGTAAGACTAATCGAATAGGCGAAATATAGTTGTTAATTGAGTCTTATCGATATGAAAATCTAAAACCCAGACTTAAAGGATATCGAGTACATTGAATATTAGCGATGCTTCTCGAAGCGAATATATACTAAATCATATTTCTTACGTGATAGTCGGCGTGGGCGTGAGCGAAACGACGAGGATCATTGCGGTACTTGAGAAGGACGATTCTTGAGGTGGGCTTTCTTGAAACAAAAATGTTATGCATATCTCAAAGCATGTTTTACAAAGCTTTATGAAATATTATCACATGAAATGTTATTGGCGCGAATATTTATGTTTTGTTGTTATCTGTCACGAGATTAGTACGTCGATATGGTATGTGAATGTGTTGGTCCTAGCGTTAAAAAAGAGTAACGATCGGATCCGACTTAGTTAAGGACTAACTTTCGGATTGTACACGTGTGTTGTATGTTAAGGTTAGCTACCTCGACCGGTCATGGCGACTATGTGTAGAGTGGCCACTCCATAGTCTTGTGATTAAATGAATGAATAAATGATCGAGATATGGAAACAACGTGAATGAAATTGTCGATCCACGCTTTTTGGGAAAATGATAAAATGTTTGATAGGCATGAGTCTTTAACTAAAATCCTCATGTGCTATTGTGGGCGATTCGATAACCCGACAAAGAAAATGTTTTAGGCGATGAGGTCACTTTGGTACTTTTGTACTTAGCCACGCATATTCGTTTTGATGTGCGGGTTGAGCAGGATCGATGATTGGTGCGGCGTGGTGCGAGAGTAGCGACTATTTTGATGCTTTATTAGAAAGGTTTCTAGAACCTTGGGCATGCATCGTCATATGCATGTCCACATGCTTATTCTTGCCTAACTTTCGATATTATTTTGATGCTTGAATTATGATTGCTTCCATCTAGTATTGAACTTGAGGTCGTACCTAGTTCCTTGGTGTGCCACGATTGGGTTATTTTGAACCTTGAACCTTTTGTGAGTCATACGTGACTCGAGTTGGTGATGAGCAGTTTATCCCTTTTAGTACATATGTTATTGAGTAGTTAAATGGTTAATTGCATTGAATAGTTGTGTTTATATCCATTGCCTTACTATATCGGTGGCGATCCGTATGATCGTACTTCCTTGGGAAGTCGAATTAGATTCAAAGTGGTGTCGAGCACTTGTTAGCTCTGAACCCTAGAAACCCTTTCCTTGAATCCTAAGGTGAAAGTTGAGTCAGAAATTGTTTGTGTTTGGTACCTCTCTTGCTTTGCTCCATCGTCGTCTCTGCTCGGCGAGGAAAAAGGTAACTATTTCAACTAAGGTTGTTTTGAAATGATTGAAGTACATGAAATGTGAATTTGAAATTTCAATATTGCCTTGTTGGGAAGTTGAAAAACATTTGGAAAATGGAAATTTTGAAATTGAAAAATTGTTTCAATTACTAGTCGTTAGCTTGAATGATAGTTACAAGCTTTAGGAGCTTGGTAAATGAGTAAATGAGAATGCTGATTATCGCGCAATATACCATGATTTGTGTTTCTTGTTGAATCTGAAGCATGATAGAAGCATGATGTAAATGAGTATGTTTCCTGTGAGAACATAGACTCTTGGGCAGCATGATCTGCTGCGCAGAACTTAATGCGAGAACATAAGTACCCTAATTGAGCGAAATACTAAGAAAGGGCGAGGACATAGAAATCTTAAGAATCATAATCCGAGCAGATTCGGCGATGGCAGCAGTCTCACGATGATGAGCGATTGTGGCGGAGGTTGGCGATATGAGTCCCAACCTCTACATGGGTGAAGGAATTAGAACACGTAGCGTCTTGCCTCTGTCGCGGCATAAGTGAAAGAATAAAAGTATAACGCTATGAAGGTATAAAAGAAATGATGAATTGTAAGTGCATAATGAGAGCGGATATGATATGATCTATAGCGTGAATAGAAATAAGAAATCGAGACAGATAAGATAAGGTGACCACTTTGCCTTTGCAGAAGGCTAGGCCTCGATCATTACCATACTCTAGAAACCATGCACCGTCTCTTTCAGGAGACCCGACCATTAAAAGTCGCACCATAGAAATTGAGGTAAATAGGTCGTAATGCGATATAGATTGTTATAGCATACGTATACGAGATGTTATTATGTACATACCTTCTTCTAGATACCGTTATGTTTGACCATGGTAATACTTTCATTTCGGATGGCTCGAGCAGTCTTTATGACTAAGCGCTATCCTCAAGGCCACGCCGAGGAGGTTATCGTTCGTACTACTCACCGGATGTGCCACGGAGGCGACCTCGGCGAGTTCTGGCGCGCCGCCCGTCGTTGGAGGCGCACACACGCTCGAGCGTCTTATTCTGACGGTGTGCTTGACTTATCATGAGACTACCATCCGTGGCGGGGATATGCTGCGAGATATCGAAGGACTACATCTATCGGCCGAGAGAGCTTGATGCGGAGGTGGACTGCCTCGCTTGCTAGCCATCGAGCTATGTGTTCACGGTATGCGGGCGGCACCATATGGACCGTATCTTCCCTTGGAATACATGGCGTGGTGAGATTCGGAGTGGCTCCGTCACGAGGTGCCTCGTTTGGCGGTAGCGGACACATGTTCTTACTGGCGATGGCGAGGACATGTTGGCGGGACCTTCCCGTCCCGACGACTCACATTCGATCCACCACGGTAGGATTCCATCCTCGCCATTGTCCGCCCAGACCATCACCCGGTCATGCCGTACCCGTATCCACCTCCGGCCGGCTCTCCACGGTCAACCGCCGCGCCTCCTTTGAGCCTTTGAGCCCGCGATCTTGTAAGGATCGATGATCCCGTGATAGGACTACAGTGCAGTGTGAGAGGCGAAGTCCGCCCTCTTGTTGCTCCGTTTCGGATGATGTTTACGAGGAGGTCATGGGTGAGATCGTCGAGATCTAGCGCTATGGAGGAAGCCGGTCGATGAGACCGAGGCAGGTGCCCACTTTCGGAGGAGGAGGAGGACCCAGAGGAAGATCAGGAAGACCCAGGAAGATCAGGAAGATCGAGAGGAAGACCCAGGGGATCTGTCGGTGACGACGAGATGGAGGGGTGGATAGCTCCCATGCTTCCGGCCAGGCTACGACACATGGGCCGATCTACACCCGGGCGACCATAGATCTAGTTCTTAGGACTAGATTATCTTTTGTCTATATACTACGTATGTCTTTTGATGCATCACGGAAGCGATGAGTCGTTCAGAGCATGAACCTATTTTGATGGCGGTGGCGTTTAAATTTTTATGCCTTGTAGTGACTAAATCTACAGAATGATCTTGATATTTGTTTTGGGCATCATACTGCGTACTGTCTTTATAAAGTTTAAAAGCGATGAAAGTCCTCGTGGAGGCAATTGATATGATATGGTGATAGCTCATCGAGAGCCTTTTGTTTTAATATTACGATATGTGGTGTTCGATGATGTCTTTGGTTATGTTCATAATTATAAATACCGTCTTGATGTATATATACCTTGATCTATGGATGGTATAAGATAATTTCTAATTGCGTGTGTTTATTAAGGATATGATGCTTGAGAAGGAGAAATGGGTGGTAACACACGAGAGAAGACACTCCACCCATACCACCACCGTGAGGCAGATTGAGGAACTATTCCTCAGTGAGAACCGCCGACCTTCATGATGGGAATCCGTGAATCTTGAACTTTGGATTCGCTGGGCGAATCTTGACTTCCTCCATTGCCCTCTCGGGGCGCTTGTCATCGTTGCCTTCCGGATATTGGTCTTGCCGACACGGTGGGAAGCAAGAGGAAGACTCTATCTAAGGAAGAGTGGAAAATTTCTCATGGGAGGAATTTAAGGAAGAAGTGTCTGAGAAGTACATTCTAAAGCTACGGAAAAAGAAGGAACATAGGTTCTACAACCTCGCGAGGAAGGCAGCGGTCCTGATTACGACCGTGCATTACATGAGATATCGCGGTATGCGCGCTTGTGATTGGTCGGCAGAAGCGAGAAGAGGCCCGAAAAGTTTTGGGCGGGACTCCGCCATGAGATCGAGTGTCGCTGGCGGTCACGGGAATCGACTTATCGTGGGGCCCTCGGTCGAGCATTGGACATCGGTGCTATGCTGAAGGCAGGATTATCATTGCGCGTCCCAAGATCATCAAGGGGATCGTGGGAAGAGAAAGTGGGAAGGACCCACCAGGACAAGGGTCGACAACGGCCATGCCGCGCGGAGGCCATGTCGAGGAAATAACGTGCCATCAGGCGAGGCGGGGAATGGGCGCCCATGGTACCCGCGTCTGGCGGGAAGCCAAAAGTCGTGAAGTTCCCGTGTGCCCCGGTGTCGTAAGGGGCATCGCATTCACGAATGACGGATGTTTGAGTGTGGCGGAAGGGCCACTACTCGAAGACTACAATGGGATCGCCCAGGAGGAAATGGCGTCCTAATGTGCCCAACCAAGTTCAGCGGTCCGGGCTATTCAAGTGACCGATCGACAAGACCCCGGTCGATCTATGGCGAATCGGTGACCACATCAACCCACGGCAGCGGCGACAACAATGGCGACAACGCGGCGGTGCCAGCGGCCCCAGCGGCGCTGACGGCGGCAACAACAACAACGACAGCGGCAACCACAACAGCGGCCGCCCGTGGCGAGGGCTCGCCCTCAACCGGGAAAGGAGTTCCGAGGAGCCGCCCGAGGAATCGAAACTTGGCGGTATGGGAATACTCCTCAATTACACAGTTATCCTCGGTTTGATCTTGGCGCCTCGCGTTCTTTTATTCTTTGAAGCATGCGTAGAGAACTTAGGATTAGATCTAGCTTGTTGAACAAATCATGAAATTTCTTCTCCAATAGGAGCGTAAAACGGTAACCCATATGCTCGAACTAGAACTTGGACTAGGCTCACTTAAGGTCATGACATATAACCTTCACGTCATACCTATGACAAATGTGGACATAATCCTAGGAATGAATTAGTTAACGAGCGTGGTGCGACCATCCTATGTAATGAAGGAAAATTTCTTTCAACGTCCGAAGAGGAACCTCTGATTTTCATGAGATCGGCATGGGAGGAGAGTCCCAATCATATCCGCACTCCGAGCAGGGCGTTCTTGAACAAGACGGAGAACCACGCCTACCTCGTCTACCCGGGAGGAAGGCGGGATGAAAGAAGGATAGAAGGCGTCCCGATCGTGAAGGAGTATCGATGTATTTCGGATGAATTCTGGGATTACCGCCAAACCGATAGGTCGAGTTCATGATCGACCTTGAACGAGTTACGCCTGTATCAAAGCCCCATACGAATGGCACCAAAAGAGCTGGAGGAATTGAAGATCATTGCAAGAACTCTTAGAGTTAGGATTCATTAGACCCGTGTGTCTCATAGGGAGCACTGTCGCTTTCGTGAAGAAAAGGATGGTACATTGAGAATGTGCATAGACTATCGAGAGTTAAACAAGATAACTCTTAAGAATAAGTATCCTTTGCCCCGAATTGGCGATCATTTGATCAACAGGGGCGGGGAGTCTTTTCGAAGATAGATCTAAAGTCGGGATACCATCAACTAAGAATTAGACGGGAGGGCGTACCTAAAGCGACTTTCCGTGCGGTATGGTCATTTGAATTCATCGTCATGCCCTTTGGACTTACAAATGCCCGCGGTATTTATGGATATCATGAATAGGGTATTTCACCCATACTTAGAACAAATTTGTCTTAGTATTCATAAGCGATATCTAATATACTCAGAAATAACCGAGAACACGAGGAGCACTTAGGCGTACTACAAACATTGAGGCGAGAGAAACTCTTTGCGAGTTTATAAGTGTGAGTTACGGTTGGCGAAGTGACATTCTTAGGTCACATCGTGTCCATGGGGAATCAAAGTAGACCCCTCGAAGATCGACACGATTAAGTGAATGGGGTCGTAGAAGAACCGAATGAAATTCGGCGTTTCTTAGGACTTACGGCTACTATCGAAGATTTATCGAAGATTCTCAACGATAGCCGACCATGACCAACTTTTGAGAAGGGGATCAAGTACACATGGACCATGAGTGTGAGCTAGTTTCCGAGACTAAAGAGTTCTTGACAGCGGCACTGTACTAGCGATGCAGGCGAGATAAAGAATACACAATCTACGGATGCTTGAAGAATGGACTAGGATGTGTCTTGATGCAAGAAGCGAGGTTATTGCTTATGCTTGAGGCAATTACGCATACATGAGTTGAACTATCCTACATACGACACAGGAATTAGCGGTCGTACATACATAAAGATTTGGAGGCATCGCCTTTATGGAGTTAGATGTGAGATCTATCTTGACCATAAAGCACAGAAATATTTCTTTGAGCGAAAGATCTTAACATGAGGCAGCGTAGATGGTTAGAACTAGTGAAGATTACGACTATGGTATCGATTACCACCCGGCGAGGCTAATGTGGTGGCCGTGCCTTGAGTGTAAATCCGCTAGTTTGGGATGTCTCCTCGGTTATGAAATACTTATAAAGGAATTTCGGAGGATGAACATCGAAGTCATAGACCCGTCTCGGCGATGGAGGTTGTATTACAGCGTTGATTGCAACCCAGGGCTTAGAGTGCGAATCTTAAAAGCTCGGAGGAAAGCAAGAAGCTAGAGAAATCGAGCTAAGATCAAGGACAACAACCACAAGAATTTCAAAGCAGCGAGATAACATTTTGTTGTATGATGGGAAGTGTGTTTTCGAAGGCGAAGGGCTTAGGGCGAGATCTTGAAGGAAGCCCATGAGACTTCTTATACTGCACCCGGAAGCACAAAATGTACCAAGATCTCGAGGAAAAATTTTGGTGGGATGGAATGAAGCGAGGCGTGGCTTCGTTCGTGAAACGTTGTTTGGCGATGCCCGATAAGTGAAAGCACTCCATCAACGACCGTATGGGACCTTACAACCGCTAGACATGCGGAATGGAAATGGGATGATATAGCCGTGGATTTTGTTCTGGGCTACCGGATCACAAAAATCTGACTATTTGGGTCATCATCGATCGTTTGACCAAGGCGCACTTCTACCGTTCCGATGCGCATGGATAATATAGACTATACGGTTATGCGTTCGAGAGGTCATCGTCTACATGGGTTAGAAGACTATCACGTCGATAGAGATTCAAAATTTACATCCGATTACGGATGACTTTACAAAAGGAATTGGGGACTCGACTACATTTCGATGCAGCGTTCCACCTGAGCAGACGGACGGTCAGAGAGGACCATTCAAATCACGAGGAAGACATGTTGAGAACCGTTGTCCTCAATAGAGGAGAAAGTTGGGAACAAGTGTTACCACTTGTGGAATCGCCTACAATATGACTACCAAGCAACTATTGGAATGGCCCATCTGAAGCTCTTTATGGAAGAAATGCGATCACCACTCTCTTGGGATGAAGTGGGAGAAAGGAGAATATTAGGACTGTTGTGTGGGCGAAATGATCGAGATTGTGAGGCGGATCCGTCAGCGGATCAAAGAAGGCCCAAGACAAACGACGAAGTCGTGCCAGACAAGCGTCGCCGCGGGCTACGTTTTGAAGTGAGAAATAAAGTCTTCTTGAAAATTTCACCATCAAAGGAATCGTGAGATTTGGAATCTAAGGAAAGCTACTGACCCGCGTTTCATAGGACCCTATGAAATCTTGGAAAGAATAGGGCCGGACTTCTGGACTTGCATTGCGCATGAGCTTGAGGCGTGCACAATGTATTCCACGTTTCACAATTAAGGAAGTACATACATCGCTGACCGTGTGATACCATAAGCGGATATTGTCCTCGATGACAATATGAGTTATGTGGAACTACCTACGGAGATCTTGGACGGCGTATCAAAGGCGAGGAACAAGAGATACCGCTAGTGAAGGTCTATGGCGACACCATGGACGAAGGAAGCAACTTGGGAACTAGAATCGACTATGAAGGATAAATACCGGATCTCTTCCAAGGTTAGCAAATTCGGGACGAAATTTATTTTAAGGGGATTGTATGTAATAGCCGAAAAAAAACAATAAAATAATTATTTAAAGCGTGGCTCGTGGATTAATTTTTAAAGTTAACGAAGAATTTAATCCGGATCGTTTATTTAATTTATTTAATTGAATAAGCGAAATTTATCGATTAATAATCGAGCGATAATGTGTCTGATCGGGGCGATAAATCGGATCGCGAATGTGTGTAATGACAATCGAGGTAACAATTTCGATATCTAATCGTCATGGATGAGTCGCGATCATCGATCCTCGTTCGGACAAAGCGGTGATATGTCGCTATCGTAAATTATCTCAAAAATCATAATTTGAAAAAAGGGTGTTTGAGTATACCAACAACTTTAACCATGTCTTTGTCTCTCTACCTCTACAAAACCATATACGATCTGCGACCTCTGCTGCAACATAAAACAAACATATCCTTGTTCTTTTCACTTTCAAAGTCTCGTTCTATTCACTCTCCATTCCTTCCAACCCGTATGAGAACTTGTATTACAATTTCACTCTCAAAACTCTTACGCCAACCTCATAACATCCTCGAGAAGCAAGAGAAAAGCGAACAACAAGGTAATAATTTGGTTTAAAACATTGACATATTTTTTTCTGGACAATCGATTCTATTTCCTTTCTTGAAGCAATCCTCCACAACTGGTGCTTTCGATCGAAATAGGAGAAGAAGAAAAGAATACATAAATCTTACCAAGGTTACATCTTATCCACATATTCCATTTACAAATGTCTCGTGTTTAGAATTTATAAACTTATGCCTTTGATCTGAACCACTCATGAACACATTGAACTAGAATTTCTAAACACTAAAAGTGAAAGCTGCATTCTCTAAGGGTTTGGACCAAGCCACTCGAGGCTCGGCCATTAACTAACGGCGGCAATGATCGGGGCCTTGCAGCGGCGACATTGAGCTCTCAAGCAGGGCCTCCCGGAGCCCAGCGGCGACAAACACGAAAACAAAAGCGAGACATTGAGGGTGAGATTGAGAGAAAAAATATGACAATGTGCGTGTGTGCGTGAATGAGCGGCGGCGGCGGCTCGGCTGGAGCTAGGCCACCACGGTGGTGGAGGTGGAGCTCATCACGATCCGGCAGCGCGATGCTCGCCGATTCGATGCGGCGTCGGGTAGATCGGCGAGAGAGAGATTTGTGCGTGTGTGTCGAGAGAGAGAGAGATCTGCGTATGTTTTGTGAGAAAAAAAAGGGAGAATGAGAAAGGAGAGGAAGGCGAGGTAGTCGTGGCGGCAGCTCGGCTCGTCGTCGATGACGTGCCGGCCGGAGATGGAGAAACCAGTGACGGTAGATGGGAGGCGTTCATGTGTGTGTCTTACCGCGTGAGTGAGGGAATAGAGAAGAGGTAGTCGTGGCGACCCGCGTGGCTCGCCGGCCAAGCGATGTGGCGAGCGAGAGAGGAAGGCGGCGGTGTGTGCGAGTGAGTACGAGGGAGAGAGATTGAGTGAAGAAGGTGGGGGCGGCTAGAGTAATCTAGGGTTTAATTTATATTGTGATATGGGCGATATTAATTGGTTTGGGCACTTGTGACATTGGTAGGAAAATATTTGAGTTGGGCTAGATTTAATTCTTTTATTATCTTTGTTGGGCGTGATTATGGGCGAAGATAATGTCTGAGATGGGCCTTAGAAATTAAATAAATATTGGGCTTAGTTTTATTTTAATTCCTTGGGTGAATTTTTATATTTGGGCCTTATATGTTATATAGGCTTCATGAATTGAATTGATATGGACCTTTAACTAAATTGAAGATGGGCTTAGACTTATTTTAAATATTGGGCTAAGTATATAAATGGATAATAGACTTGAATTAATTACTTCTAGAATCCATTAATTTAAATTAGGGATTGAATTAATTCCATGTTAATTAAATATGAGATTTAATTCTAATAATTAAATTCTGGAGATTAATTCCTAATTAGTTAAATAATAATCTAAATAGCAATTAATTAGAGTGAGTTAATTAAATTCATTAGATTGAATAAAGTATAATTGTTTTAGAAATTGAATAACATAATTAATTAATTATCTTAAGGGGTAATTGGAGATTTATTCTTTTTAAGTGATTTATTTATATAATATGATGAACCTTAAGCAAATTGCCTAATTAGTGGATTTCGAAGATGAATTAAAGTAATTTGATTGATTAATCAAATGTTATTGGACTTTTAAATTAATTCATTTAGTTAACTTTAATTAGTGGATTTCTAAGATGAATTAAAGTAATTTGATTGATTAATCAAATGTTATTGGAATTTTAAATTAATCCGTTTAGTTAACTTTAATTGTGGATTTAATTAATTAAATTAAAGATTTAATTAATTAATTAATAATATTGAATATATCGAATAGATGCTTGAGAAATATTAGTAACTTTAATTAAGTAAAGCGTTTGTTAGATGATGGTGAATTCGAAATATTTATTGATTGTGTATGAGTTTCTCAATTAGAATATATGGGACGTGTGAGGTGAGAAGCGCGAGGAAATGATAATAATGAATGAGTTGTTGGAACTCGAAATCGTGATACAGCGTTAACAAGCGGCGAAGATTAGTTATGAACTTAGGATTCATAAATTATGCGGAGCGATGTGAAGACACATCGATAGAAGAAGAATCTGACGGCAAAGTGTAATCTATCGTTATGGCGGACTAATCGAATAGGCGAAATATAGTTGTTAATTGAGTCTTATCGATAGCGAAAATCTAAAACCAAAGACTTAAAGGATATCGGTACATTGAATATTAGCAATGCTTCTCGAAAGAAGCGAATTACATACTAAATCATATTTATTACGTGATAAGGTCCGGTGGGCGTAGATGAAAGCAGCGAGGATCGCTAGCGTCTTGAAGAACGATTCTTGAGGTGGACTTTCTTGAAACAAAATGTTATGCATATCTCAAAGCATGTTTACAAAGCTTTATGAAATATTATCACATGAAATGTTATTGAGCGCGAATGTTTATGTTTTGTTGTTATCTATCACGAGATTGGTACGTCGATGTGGTATGTGAATGTGTTGGTCCATAGCGTTAAAAAGGTAACGATCGGATCAGACTTAGTTAAGGACTAACTTTCGGATTGTGTACGATGTGTTGTGTGTTAAGGTTAGCTATCTCGACCGGTCACGATGACTATGTGTGGTAGCCACCTCCATAGTCTTGTGATTGAATGAATGAATGAATGATCGAGATATAGAAACAACGTGAATGAAATTGTCGAACTGACGCTTTTGGGAAAATGATAAAATGTTTGATAGGAATGAGCGAGGCGTGGCTTCATTAAGTGAAACGTGTTTAGCGATGCCAACAAGTGAAAGCACTCCTGACGATCGTATGGAACCTTACAACCGCTAGACATACTGGAATGGAAATGGGATGATATAGCCATGGATTTTATTCTGCAGCTACCGGATCACAAAAAAATACAACTATTTGGGTCGTCATCGATCGTTTGACCAGAAGCGCTTTCTACCCGTTCGATAGCGCATGTATCGGATAGACTAGCTTACGGTTATGCGTTCGAGAGGTCGTACGTCTACATGGGTTAGAAGACTATCACGTCGATGAGATTCAAAATTTACATCCAGTTACGGATGAGTTTACAAAGGAATTGAACATTTGATGCAGCGTTCCACCCAGACGGACGGACGGTCAAGAGGACCATTCAAGCGAGAAGACATGTTGAGAACCGTTGTCCTCGATAGAGGAGAAAGTTGGGAACAAGTGTTACCACTTGTGAATTCGCCTACAATAACGACTACCAAGCAACTATTGGAATGGCCCATCGAAGCTCTTTATGGAAAGAAATGCGATCACCACTCTTTGGGATGAAGTGGGAGAAAGGAGAATATTAGGACCTGTTGTGTGGATGAAATAATCGAGATTGTGAGACGGATCCGTCAGCGGATCAAGAAGGCCCAAGGCGAAGCGAAGTAAATGCGCAAACAAGCGTCGCGCGGAGCTACATTTTGAAGTGGGAAACAAAGTCTTCTTGAAAATTTCTCCATCAAAAGGAATCGTGAGATTTGGAATCTAAGGAAAGCTACGGCCACGTTCATAGGATCTTATGAAATCTTGGAAAGAATAGGGCCAACTTCTGGACTTACATTGCCGTAAGCTTTAGGGCGTGCCTGATGTATTCCACGTTTCACAATTAAGGAAATACATACATGACCCGACCCATGTGATACCACCGGCGGATATTGTCCTCGATGACAATATGTGTTATGTGGAACTACTACGGAGATCTTGGACCGGCGTATCAAAGGCGAGGAACAAAGAGATACTGCTAGTGAAGGTCCTATGGCGACACCATGGACAAGAGGAAGCAACTTGGGAACTAGAATCGACTATGAAGGATAAATACCGGATCTCTTCCAAGGTTAGCAAATTTGGGACGAAATTTATTTTAAGGGGATTGTATGCAATAGCCCGAAAAACAAAACAATAAAATAATTATTTAAAACGTGGCTCGACGGATTAATTTTTAAAGTTAACGAAAATTTAATCGGATCGTTTATTTAATTTATTTAATTGAATAAGCGAAATTTATCGATTAATAATCGAGCGATAATGTAATATGATCGGGCCGATAAATCGGATCGCGAATGTGTAATGACAATCGAGGTAACAATTTCTCGATATCCTAATAAATCATGGATGAGTCGCGATCATCGATCCTCGTTCGGACAAAGCGAGTGATATGTCGCTATCGTAAATTATCTCAAAATCATAATTTGAAAAAAAGGGTGTTTTGAGTATACCAACAACTTTAACCATGTCTTTGTCTCTCTCTCACCTCTGCAAAACCATATACACGATCTGCAGCCTCTGCTGCAACATAAGACAACATATCCTTGTTCTTTTCACTTTCAAAGTCTCATTCCTATTCACTCTCCATTCCTTCCAACCCGTATGAGAACTTGTATTACAATTTCACTCTCAAAACTCTTTACAACCTCATAACATCCTCGAAGCAAAGAGAAAAGCGAGAACAACAAGGTAATAATTTCGGTTTTAAAACATTGACATATTTTTTTCTGAGACAATCGATTCTATTTCCTTTCTTGAAGCAATCCTCCACAACTTGGTGCTTTCGATCGAAATAGGAGGAGAAGAAAGAATACACATAAATCTTACCAAGGTTACATCTTATCCACCTATTCCATTTACAAATGTCTCGTGTTTAGAATTTATAAACTTATGCCTTGATCTGAACCACTCATGAACATATTGAACTAGAATTTCTAAACACTAAAGTCTTAAACTACATTCTCTAAGTGTTTGGACCGAGCCACACGAGGCTCGGCCATTAACTCTTCTAATGACGGCGGTAGGGCAGCTTGACCTTGCACACGGCGGCGACATCGAACTCCTCCGGCGGGGCCTCAGGAGCCCAGCGGCGACAAACACGAAAACAAAATGAGACATTGAGGGTGAGAGATGAGAGAGAAATATGGCGGTATGCGTGTGTGCGTGAGTGAGCACGGCATGGCGCTCGGCTGGAGCTAGGCAGCGCGGTGGGTTGGAGGTGGAGCTCGTCACGATGCCGGCAGTGATGATCGCCGATTCGATGCGGCGTCGGGTAGATCGGCGAGAGAGAGATTTGTGCGTGTGTGTGTCGAGAGAGAGAGAGAGAGAGATCTGCGTGAGTTTTTGTGAGAAAACAAAGGGAGAATGAGAAAGGAGAGGAAGGCGCGGTAGTCGTGGCGGCAGCTCGGCTCGTCGTCGATGACGTGCCGGCCGGAGATAGAGAAACCAGTGACGGTAGATAGGAGGCGTTCATGTGTGTGTCTTACCGCGTGAGTGAGGGAATAAAGGAGAGGTAGTCGTGGCGACCGCGTAGCTCACCGACCGACGATGTGGCCGGCCGGAGAGGAAGGCGGCGGCGGCGGTGTGCGAGTGAGTACCAAGAGACGAGAGAGAGATTGAGTGAAGAAGGAGGGGGGCGGCTAGAGTAATGCTAGGGTTTTAATTTATGTTGTGATATGGGCCAATATTAATTGGTTTGGGGCCTTGTGACATTAGGCCGGAAAATATTTGAGTTGGGCTAAGATTTAATTCTTTTATTGTGCTGTTGGGCCGTGATTATGGGCCGAAGATAATAATACAAGATGGGCCTTAGAAATTAAATAAATATTGGGCTTAGTTTTATTTTAATTCCTTGGGCTGAATTTTTATATTTGGGCCTTATATGTTATATGGGCTTCATGAATTGAATTGATATGGACCTTTAACTAAATTGAAGATGGGCTTAGACTTATTTTAAATATTGGGCTAAGTATATAAATGGATAATAGACTTGCATTAATTACTTCTAGAATCCATTAAATTAAATTAGGGATTGAATTAATTCCATGTTAATTAAATATGAGATTTAATTCTAATAATTAAATTCTGGAGATTAATTCCTAATTAGTTAAATAATAAACTAAATAGCAATTAATTAGAGTGAGTTAATTAAATTCATTAGATTGAATAAAGTATAATTATTTTAGAAATTGAATAACATAATTAATTAATTATGTTAAGGGGTAATTGGAGATTTATTCTTTTTAAGTGATTTATTTATATAATACGATGAACCTTAAGCAAATTGCTAAAAAGGGGTGATGGAATTAAATCCTAATTAGTGGATTTCTTAGATGAATTAAAGTAATTTGATTGATTAATCAAATGTTATTGGACTTTTAAATTAATCCATTTAGTTAACTTTAATTAGTGGATTTCTAAGATGAATTAAAGTAATTTGATTGATTAATCAAATGTTATTGGAATTTTAAATTAATCCATTTAGTTAACTTTGATTGTGGATTTAATTAATTAAATTAAAGATTTAATTAATTAATTAATGATATTGATTATGTCAAGTAGATGCTTGAGAAATATTAGTAACTTTAATTCGTAAAACGTTTGTTAGATGATGATTGAATTACGAGAAATATTTATTGATTGTGTATGAGTTTCTCTATTAGAATATATGGGACGTGTGAGGTGAGAAACGCGACGAGGAAATGATAATAATGAATGAGTTGTTGGAACTCGAAATCGTGATACGCGTTAACAAACGACGAAGATTAGTTATGAACTTATGATTCATAAATTGTACGGAACGACGTGAAGACACATCGATAGAAGAGAAGAATGCAACGGCAAAGTGTCATCTATCGTTATGGCAAGACTAATCGAATAGACAAAATATAGTTGTTAATTGAGTCTTATCGATAACGAAAATCCTAAAACCCAAAGACTTAAAGGATATCGAGTACATTGAATATTAGCGATGCTTCTCGAAAGAAGCGAATTACATACTAAATCATATTTCTTACGTGATAAGGTCCAGCGTGGGCGTAGATGAAAACGACAAGGATCGCTAGCAGGTACTTCAAGAAGGACAATTCTTGAGGTGGGCTTTCTTGAAACAAAAATGTTATGCATATCTCAAAGCATGTTTTACATAGCTTTATGAAATATTATCACATGAAATGTTATTGATCGCCAAATGTTTATGTTTGTTGTTATCTATCGAGATTGGTACATCGATGTGGTATGTGAATGTGTTGGTCCTAGCGTTAAAAAAGGTAACGATCGGATCGACTTAGTTAAGGACTAACTCGGATTGTGTACACGTGTTGTGTGTTAAGGTTAGCTATCTCGGTGGTCGCGGCGACTATGTGTAGGTGGCCACGTCCATAGTGCGCGATTGAATGAATGATCAGATATGGAAACAACGTGAATGAAATTGTCAGGCCTGACGCTTTTGGGAAAATGATAAAATGTTTGATAGGCATGGGTCTTTAACTAAAATCCTCTTGTGCTATTGTGGGCAGTTCAATAACCCGACAAAGAAAATGTTTTAAGCGATGAGTCCTTTGAGTACTTTTGTACTTAGCCACCGCATATTCGTTTTGATGTGTAGGTTGAGCAAGGATCGATGATGGGTGCGGTGGTGCGGTAGCAGACTATTTTGATGCTTTATTAGAAAGGTTTCTAGAACCTTGGGCATGCATCGTCATATGCATGTCCACGTGCTTATTCTTGCTTAACTCGATATTATTTTGATAATTGAATTATGATTGCTTCCATACCGTATTGAACTTGAGGTGGTACCTCGTTCGAATTGTGCCACGATTGGGTTATTTTGAACCTTGAACCTTTTGTGAGTCATACGTGACTCGAGTTGGTGATGAACAGTTTATCCCTTTTAGTCATCGTTATTGAGTAGTTAAATGGTTAATTGCATTGAATAGTTGTGTTTATATCCATTGCCTTACTATACCGGTGGCGATCCATATGATCCGTGCTTCCTTGGGAAGTCGGGTTGTCCTAAAGGCATGTGGCGCCGAGCGGAAATGCGGAGTGATCGCGGTGCGAGGCATGGACAAGGCGGCTCGATTAAGGCTTCAAAGCGGAGGAACATGAATGAACAGCATGCAGGAATGAGAGGATTTCAAGAATATGCGGTATGGGATTGCATATTCGAGGAAACAAAGGATTTGATATGTCTACTCATACCAACAAGATGCATCTTCTTTTGAGTCCATCTTATAAAAATTCTAAAGTTAAGTGTGCTTGACTTGGAGCAATTGTGGGATGGGTGACCCACTGGGAAGTTTTCTCAAGGAGTGTGTGAGTGAGGACAAAGCACCTTGAAAAGACTCGTGTTGGTCTGTGGGGTCAGCCGTCAATCCAGAAGCCGGGTCGTTACACTGCTAGAGCGGAGCACCTTATCTCGGTGGCTGGTATGGGGTCTCTCTTTTAGATCGACCTGCGTGAAACAGATCATCGGTGGGTGAGCGCAGGCCTCTCTCTAAATCGACTGCCATGTGGTCATGTGTGGGTGGGCACGGAGGTGGGGCACCCCATCTAAGTCGACCTGACTTGAAGCAGATCATCGGTGGCTGGAGTGGTACCCCTCCTCTAAGTCGATCTACCGTGAAGCAGATCGTCGATGCATAGAGGGGGACACTGATGGGAAATATGAATTTACCCGTGCTCCCGATGATCTCTCTTGGATGTTTAATTCACCATATATTGATTATATTCCTAGCATGTTCCTATATAATTAATTGCAACGCACATGGGTTTTCACGTATTTTCCTCCAAATTTCTGTGACATTAGATCAATTGCAGACTCCAGCTTTGATCTTCTGAACGATTTTCCGAATGCCTATTCTCTAATACTGAGTGAGATCAATCTTGGAGAATGCTACAAAATTTTGCCCCCTATGTTTCTCTTGTGATTTTTGAAAATCACTGCTATGGCAAATGATAATTTGATTTTCTCCTACCTTGTATTTATAGTACTCTCCTTAGAATCCTAAAGAGATGGGATCCTGACACATCTAATAAATACAATAGTTATCTTCAATCTCTAAAGATAATTTATAAATAGAATAATTATATCTTGATATCTAATAATATCAAATAATATCTGTCTAGATATATGAGATGAATTAAATAAATAATACATAAATCGAAACAGAATCCCAGTGAGATTCACTTAGGGTGGACGAAAATATCAATAGTTCCAGACCTTGATGGGCTCAGCCCAGGGATCATATACAAGGAATAAAGATGTGCCTAAAATGAATTAATTATCTTATGTTCAGCCCTGAACATAGATTAATTCATAAATATTTATTCATTCCACTAGAGAATAAATGTTGACTTACCTCTTTATTACCGAAGTTGAGTTGGGCTTTTACTTAGACTTACGAAATCCCCGTATTTAAGATAACGCATGTCCATTAATCATTTATAGCACTCTGACTGCTTAAAATAATTAATCTCTTTAATTCGTTAAAGTAGTACCACTCAATCTTATTATTGTATTTGAGCTAACTCAACCTGTAGGGTTTAGTACATAAACCTTTTGAGCTCCTTAAGAGGACGCCATCATCCTAAAAGGATACGGTGACTCGATACAAGTAACTAGCATGACATATAAGCACTGCCACCATCCAAGATGCGGAGAATCTTGGGTTATGTCATGTAACCCTTACCCATAACAAGTCAAAGTGATGGTCAATAACTCATACTCACCTAAAACCTTATCAAGGTTTAGATCAACGTAAAGTCGTCGAGATCTGGGTTCTTCACGGCGGTCAGATAGAAGAACTTATCTTACTGTGATCCATCAATATGTCAAGACGTACCAGCATAGACAAACAACCAAGTCAAGTTACTTCTTATGTATACTACGGCCTATACCGACATTCATCCTCAAGTTATCTTAGTTGTGATCATTTTTATATCTCAACTAGTTTAACCAATCATACAAACTTCTATGATCTTTTACACACTGTATGATCTAAGTTTTGTATGAGATAATGTGACAACATATGCAATCAATTAAACAATTCGGATATGGGATTGTAATAGTGGTAGCATGAAACATTGTATACAAGCTCAACCATTCTATTTTCAGTATACGAATCCAACAGACACACCATCATCTACATTATGTCGGGATGTTGAGCGTCTTTGAATGACATGTTGCTCATAAACTGGCCTAGTATAGTTTCCACATGCAGAAATGAGAGTATGGGATCTATACCTCGGAGATCTACGTCGAAAGAAGTCATGCCGCTGCTCGAACACACGTTGAGTCACTCGAGCAACAAGGCCCCTCTCTGACTTGTACTCCATAATGACACGATGTACACTCTCGATCCCACATAGCAGCAGGGCTTTGTCTAATCAACCACTCTTGGCATGCTCGCAACATATGTGGTATCACTCTTCCTCATGCTACGACAAACGTCTGCGACGCTTCGACTAAGATCGAGATACCCCAGATTAAGTAGGCTCAGAAACTTGAGAAGTATCTATGCACTTCATCTTCCCAGTTGCCTTCCCTATTCACTTGTGAAATGAACATGCTGCAGTACGCTCGTACACTCTCTCACGCTGCACGCTCGGGCTCGGGGCTCATGCACTAACGCTTCCACGTCATGTACAATCTTGGCCTGCTACCCCATAGGTATGACCTCGATAGCCAATGGCTTGCCCTCGAATATACTTAATAATAGACCTTTTTGCACTCAGGCTCGAGCGGCTCCAAACTAGGATGACATAAACACTATAAAAATACACACAAATGATGATTGTTATATATTCAATAAATCTATGACAAATACTAAACATTTAACATTTACTAAAGTTACATGCTCGACAAAAAAACATTGTAGTCGATCATCGACTTCTAAGTACTCAACATCAAACATCTGGGCAACTTCAGAGTGGTGTCTTGGCACCTGCTCATGCATCCCAAGTCACTCTATTCACTTTGCTTGGTACACAATGACCACCATGTACCAAGCGAAGGGTGTTCTTCAATACACGATGTGTACACGGTAACAATCGTGTATTGAAGAACATTGTGTTCGTGTATGGTACCATTTTCATGCACATAAAATCAACAAATTCAATAAAAAATCAAATTTTAAGTTATTAAACTCACAAACAAGCGAATTTCTTCAGTACACGCACTTTGCACTCAATGAAAACAATCATGTACATCATGAAAAAAGAAATTCAACATAAATTCAATTTTTAATTCCCTCCATTATTAATCAGAGGGGTTGGTGCTCGTAATTCCGTGGCCGAAGTAGAAGGTCTTCGACATGCTTGCGTACACGAAGACAAGTTGCGCTCTGACGAGGATACTTCTTCTGCCATCACTCGCTCCGTCGCGTCCGACGAGTACCCATGGTTTGAATCCATAGCCGAATACTCATCTTCGTGCATCCGTGCGTGAGTGAAAGTGAGGGTGAGAGAGAGAGAGAGAGGCTGCGATGAGACATAATATTCCAAACCTAATACATCCAAAAATTTGAAATTTTTTAAGTGGTGGATCCATTAGAGATCATATTGTGTTTTAACCCACAATTACTATAAAACTCATGTTTTTATGAATGTAAATATAAAAATTATCTCTCTATTTTCTTTAGATACATATATATATATTTGCACTAGGTTGAATATTGATTCAAAGAAGCAGTTTCTTTAGTAAGGAAGGATTTTGTATCGAATTTTGGTCACTCAACTTTATATATATATAGGGTTAACGTGAGAACTGTTTTTATCGTGAGAACCCAAAATGATGAATTCATTATGAAAATTGATGAATCCGATGAGAAAGTTACTAAATCCAAAAAAATAGAATTTTAGCCTCTCATGAGATTCGAACCCGGGTGGAAAATTTTGAATTGTGGAATTCAGTAACTTTTTCAATGGATTCATCAACTTTCATAACAAATTCATCTGGTTCTTAGGTTTTAGGATAAAAGTGGTTCTCATTTGAACCTAACTCTCTCTCTCTCTCTCTATATATATATATATATATACATATATATTTGGATCAAATACAAACCGATATTAAAATATTAAATAAGAACTATTTTCAGCCCTCCAATCGTGATGATATACGGTAAAATTTATCAATTTGTTGGATGAATTCAAACACTTGGGTTTGAACCCCGTGAGGAGAAAAATTTCATTTTTAAATTCATACACTTTAATGATAAATTCAGATACTTTCACATTTAATTTGAACCAATCAATATCAAATAATACTTCTAGGTTTTTTACTATCTAATAACAAAATATAGAAGTTTTGGTTATATGATAATGTTACTAAAAATTATTTGTGTGTGCGTTGTTGGTCTAGTCGTAGAATGGTTAATGCCCGAGGAAAAGGTCTCGGATTTGAGTCCATCGTGACGCAGCCTTTAAATTTCTGCATTAAATTGACAAAAAAAGTTATATTTAAATATCTAATAACACTTCTAGGTTTTTTTACGTGAAATTTTACTAATATAATTCTTTGATCACTAACTAAAACATATGGAAATTTGCCTTTTATCTCCTTCTTGATACATCGTAGTTTGCATTTAATTTATTTTTGGGACGTCATCCAAAAGCTTGCATTTTTCATTTTTAAAAACATCAACTACCATAAATCTACAACTTATTTATAAAAAACCACACATGACCCACTTTTTTACTTTCACCACCTATTACTAAATTCATTTATTATTTACACTCATTTCAATTTATTAAAACTCGTGTCACCAAAAACAATATAAATTTTTGGTGGATTAAGAGAGAGTATTATATTTAGCTATTTGAAAGCCCCCTTGAAAAATGAGTATAATTTCTTTTTTGATGAAAGTATAAATTGACCCCCTAAATTCGATTTAACCGACTGAAAGTTGTATTTTCTTTTGATTCGGGTATACTGATTGGCCACCATAAAAATTAATTATGAAAATTCTATAAACATAAATAAAATGTATTGAAATAGAAAACGCTCTTGAATACAAAATGAGGAAGTCGAGGGTACTTATGTCCTTTTGCGTATCCGGTTTTCTCCTAAATCCATAGTCGGAAAAAAGCCCAGTCCGAAATAGCAGCAGTTTTCGCGCTCCCCCAAATTCCCCCTCTCTCTCACCCAAATTCACAGATACAGAGAGAAAGCTGTGCATGCAAGGGATTCTCCACAATGATTGCAATTACCTCCGCCGAATTGAACTACCTAATCTTCCGTTATCTTAACGAATCTGGTAACTCACTCTTCCTCTCTATCTCTGCGTGCACGCTCCATTCTTGAATTGCAAACTGGTTTTCCAGAATCATTGCTGGGATTAATTTTTGGCATGATACCGTTATTGTGATATTGGAGAATAGCTTTTGTTTTCTTTCATTTTAATTCTTTTATTTTCTGTATATGTGTGTTTTGGTTTTTTTTTTTGGGGGATGCGTAAATTGGTATTTGTTCTCCTTTCTCTAACATTGGGGTTCGGGGGGTTCGGTTGCTTGGTATTAAATATGGTGGCGCAATCAGGTTCTTCTCTCGATTTCAGATTTTATGTTTCTCTAACTAGACAATATGAAGTAGTGAAATAAGCATAACTTATCCTCCTCTTCTTCTTCTTCGGGTGGGGATGCTGGGTATTGAAACATGATAATGTTGACGGTTTCTATCAAGAACAGTCCTGTGTTCTAGTGTTCATTCTGCAAAGTTCCTTAAAGAATAAACACTTGTAACTAAAGTTTCCTGGCACAATAACTTTTATTTGGAATAATTGTTTTCAGGATTCACGCATTCTGCTTTCGTTTTAGGATATGAGGCCGGGATTAATAAAAGTAACATTGATGTCAACCTTGTTCCTCCTGGGGCTCTTGTTACATTTGTTCAGAAAGGAATTCAATATCTTGAACTAGAAGCAAACTTGACTATTGTAAGACTGTCATACTGTTGAGTCTCTGTAACTAGAGTTATATGTTTCCCTCATCTCTGAATTTTGTGCTGATTCTTTGACATCCCCAGGATGATTTGGAAACAGATGATGATTTCCAGTTCATACATCCTTTGGATCTAATAACAAAAGATGTGGACGAACTTCAAAGGATTGTAAAAGAGAAAAAAGAAAATATTCAGAAGGATAAATCTAAGGGAAAGGAGAAAGAAAATACTGAAAATGGCCGGGAACATGGCCGCAGACTTGCGATGGAAAAAGAAAAGGAATTTGCAAAAGAAAAGGAGAATGAAAAACTACAAAGAGAGAAAGATAAAGAACGAGATAGGGAGATAATGGAGAAAGGCAAAGAGAGAGAGAAGGAGAAGGAGAAGGAGAAGGAGAAGGAGAAAGATAAAAGCAAAGAAAAGGAAAAGCCCTTTGAGGAGGTCTGTGACGTTAATCATACCGGGGATGAGATTAATGGTAAACTTGAGGAGAATGGAAATGATGGAGGTAAGATTCATTTCTGCTTTTTTAACGAACATGCACTTGCCCTGTGAAGTTGTGACTTCTAATTCTTCCTCGAGTAATTGGATCTTCAATTCTTGTTGTCTTAATGTGCACGGTCTTGCAATTCTGTATGTCTTTTCAAGGTATGTAACTTATTCAGTATATTTATTTATATTATGAATAGGTCCAGAACCAATGGATATTTGCCCTAGTTTACCTTCCATGCTGTGTGAATTCCCAAATAGCGACGTAACAGTTTTGCAAGGTCACACTTCTGAGGTTTGGTCATATTATTACGAAATTCTTAATCTTTATTTCTGATAGTTAAGAGGAACTACAATGAATATATTGTTTAATAATGGAGCACGTCTTGCTAATGCCTCTTTACATTGACAGGTTTTTGCATGTGCATGGAATGCTACCGGTTTACTTCTGGCTTCTGGGTTAGCTTAAACTCCAAATATTACTTGTTTTTAGAATGATTATGTTAACTTTCTTGCTTTTTTTGCATTTTAATCCTCTCTAATTTTCCCCCTAACTGTCAGAAATTCCTAGTCTTCTTCAGATATTTGAGATGTTTTGCTTTTCTTCGAACAATCTATGTATTGTGTCTAAACCTAGACCTTCATTTATGGATTCCTGCCTGGCCGTTCATAGAAGAATTGTTTATCGTGTTTCTGGCATATTAGCTGTGAGCCTATTGGCTTGACCTAGTTGTTGGCTTGTTAGAAGAGACCTTCTGGTGATAACACACTATTAGTTTTCTGCTATTATGACCAATAGCTAGTAAGGCTAGACCGAGACTAATCTTCTTCTGTAAACACTTAAGTGGGGTTTAAATCTCATTTGGCACGACAAATAATGAATTGTCTTGAAGTTGAAGAAATAGTACTTGAGCCTGTATCTGCAGATAAAAACGAATAACTGCAAACTGGAAGAAACTTTAGAAAATGTGTGGTTCTCTGCAAACTGGAAGAAACTTTGTGTGGTTCTTAAGTTAGAAAGGAAGAGTCTGCTATCCTGCTAATGCATTTTGTTTGTTTTATATCTTAAGAATTTACTAGTGTACCTTTTAAGAGATATCTCCAGTTTCCCTTTTCCCTTAGACAATGACCATATATGATATATCAAACTTGAAGATAACTGTCCTCCCAGGCTCATCCTTTATGTGTTGTTTGCTCTTTCTTTGTTCTTGAGCCAGCACGAAGAATTAAAGTTTCTTGGTGGTCCAATCTTATGTTCTGTACCTGGCTATTCAGGTATCCTCATGAACTTTGTGTAGGAACTGCACAAAAGGGAATGAAACACTATGGCATACTTAAGATATAGAGTTTCATCACCACCTTGTTAACCAAGGAATCCGATGAAACCAGGGCAGACACATCATATCTGAAGCTTTCTTGCATGTGTAAAAACTCTGTGTCTTGTCTAATGTATTTTCGAATTTTTATAACTATCAAAGATGCGTTGATGAGCCCACATGTGTGCTTGGCTTGCAATTTCCTTGTTAGGGGCACTTAGTGCATGATGGCTTTCTTCAAGTCTTCAGGCATGTTATAGCTTCATGTTTTTTCTCTGTTGTAAAAGCGCTTGAGGCTACCGCCTCGAGGCCCGCCTCGAGGCGAGGCTGTTGGAAAACGCCCCGGGGCGACCGCCTCTTTCTGTAAATATCACTCGTGAGCCTCTCCGGCCTGAGGCGGTACAGAGGCGGCTGTGAGGCGGTACAAAGACGTTTAGGGTTTAATTAGGTGTTTTGGGCCTAAAAGTTTTGAGCTCAAACGAAATTAATAATAGCCTAATATGATTAAACCCTAAAACTAAGTTCTACTTATTAAAGTTTAAGAAAAAAAACAGAATAAAGAGGCGCCTCTGCCATTCTCTCTCCTCCCTCATCCCTCACCTCCGCCCACGCCTCCGGTGACAGCAGCCGGCCTCCGGTGACAGCTGTCGGCTTCAGCAAGATCAGTTTTTTCCTTCTTCTTTTCTTTCTTTCTAGGTCAGTTTTTTAGTTTTTTTTCTTTCTTACTTTCTTTCTAGGTTAGTTTTTTTTATCAAGATCGTTCTTTTTTTTCTTTCTAGGACAGTTCTTTCTTTCTATGTCAATTATAAGTTTATGATTTTTTGTTTTGTTTTTTATTGCAAGGTTGGATTTGCTATCTATTATTTTATATTTAGTTTATAATTTTTATGTTTTTTGTTTTTTATTGTTGAGGCTTACGCCTCGGACCGCCTCGAGGCTTACCGCTTCGCCTCATAGAGGTGAAACGCCTCAGTTCCGCCTTAAGCTTTTTACAACATTAACTTTTTTTTGACATCTATGCTAACAACAGTCAGGCATTGTGTTTCTGGGATTTTTCATTTTGGCTTTTCCTCTTAAGTATTTGAATCTTTCATACTCTTGGCATTTGATAGTAAGGTGTTTATAGTGTCTCTTCCACAGTATCTTTATGGAGATCGTGACTTAGGTTGATATTAATGTTCTAATATTAATATCTTTTATGTGCTAGTATCATGCATGGTTTCTTTTTCTTCTATCATGTTAATAGAAGTCCTATGACAATTATGGTTATTTGTTTGATAGGTCTGGAGATTCGACTGCTAGAATTTGGACTATTGATGGGTCATCTAATTCCAATACAGAAAATGGGCCTTTCAGTGTTGTACTTAGGCATTTTAAGGGTAGAACAAATGAGAAAAGCAAAGATGTGACAACGCTTGACTGGAACGTGAGTATTTTTTTTATTATTCAATTTCTTCATTTATTTCTCTCTCCGTGCTGGATGTGGTCAATCTGATGCCTACAAAAAAACATGAACTATTTGCAGATTGACGGCTCGCTGCTTGCTACTGGTTCTTATGATGGCCAAGCAAGGATATGGAATACAGATGGTTAGACTTCCTCATAATGTTGTTTGTTCAAAGTCATGCCTCTTTGAAGCTTGATCTGCCACGATAATTTTGAATTATGTGAACGAAACTGTGACTTAGGCATATGATGTTTTCAGTGTCGGTCGATTTCATGAATCTATTCATTACCTTTTAGTTTATGCTTTTGTGCTTGAATTTCTGTTTCTGCTGTAAACTGTGATACCTGTTTTTGTTCATTTATATAGTAGCAGTAAAATAAGATTTTGTTGTGCATATCTCGTAGCTAAATGCTTTGCACATGCAAGGCGCTCTGCCTTGATCTGTAAAGCGTAAAATGTCCAGATCTCTTGAGGTCTCATATTAGTTAAAATTGTTACTTCAATAAAATAAACACAAATAAAAGTGGAGGCTTCGAAGTATTTTATACTTTAAGAAGAAATATTGTCAAATAAAGGGGCAGAAACTATTGAAGGAAAAAGTTGTAGCTTAGTGCTTTACTTGCATATTGATGCCATTTGCAACAAATAATTGATCCAGCGTTACAGTGAGGAATGAGGATCATACCTCAGAAGATTGTCAATACGAATTCTGGCCCTTTCTCTGGGCGAACCTCTACTCAGACAGGATTGGTTCCATTAAGTTGGAGTTCCCCAAGTAAATTCGAAGATTACTTATTTTGAATTCTTGCATGAGGAGTAAAGTCTATTGCTTATCTGTTCCTTCCATCCGAATTGTCTTTTTGTCATTGGAGAATATATTCCTAAAGGTTTCCACGACGACTAAATGGTTCTATAATCAACTTATTATATGAACGAAATAATAGCATTGAGATGGACTAATTGCAAATTCATTATAGTGAAATTTGGGAAAACATTGTCATTTACTACAATAGATTGGTTACGTTGTTCACATATCTGGATAACGGAATGTTGGTCGTGTAATGATGCCATACAATTCAATGTGTATATTTTTTATAGTTGGATCAAAAGTTCATTGCTGCAGAAGTGCATATTCTAGAGTTGTATATTTTGGGCTCTAATAATGATTAGTGTCCACTCTCATGTCACATGTCCATGAGGTGTCGTGCTTTCTTTTCATCCAGGGGAATTGATCAGTACACTAACTAAACATAAGGGGCCTATCTTCTCCTTGAAGTGGAACAAAAAAGGAGATTTTCTTCTTAGTGGAAGTGTTGATAAAACTGCAATTGTGTGGGATGTTAAGACAGGCGATTGGAGACAACAATTCGAATTTCACTCAGGTGCTTTGTATTTCTTTATCCACTGCTCTGCTTCTGCTTGTGCTTGTACTCTTACATGTTTCTGCAGATGAAAGCAATTATGGGAAATATTTGATCATTTCATTGTATATTTGCTTGCAGCTCCTGCCCTGGATGTTGATTGGAGAAACAGTGTTTCCTTTGCTACATGCTCGACCGACAGCATGATATATGTTTGTAAACTTGGAGAGAACCGGCCGATCAGAACTTTCTCAGGGCATCAGGTTCCTTTTACCTGTACTTTACATATTCCATTACTTGGAAGATACAAGGTTCCATTGACATACTATTCTATGTACTGTGGCAACCTAGAAGGAACAGTCCCTTATGTACAGGCATAAATTGTTGGTAGCTTAAACAGCATCCTCATAACTGCCCCCTTGATAAATGTCTAAACGGGTAGGATAATGGACTGGTTTCCAATCGTAGTTACATAAATAATCTTTCTTGAAAAAAAAATAAAGGAACTATGTACTCAGCAGAAAAAACTTGAGAAGGGAGGAAATGGTGGGGCATGTCTGAAGGGTATTTCTTCATGAAGACATCTTGAAAATTAAACTCTCCACGCCCCACCTCAATAACTTTGAGTTCCTTTGTGTCTTTATTGCCTCTCCTGTCTCTATTTTATCACTGTCAGCGTCTCATACACTTCCTGAAGCCTTTTATGCTGAACTCTACTCCATAATTGCACTGTTAATGACTCCTGTCAAATGATTCATTCATTAGTACTTCAATTTTACTTTCTATAATTTCATTTGCATTAACACTTGTATTTGCGTCTTCAGGGTGAAGTCAATGCTATCAAGTGGGATCCCACAGGCACACTTCTGGCCTCATGCTCTGATGATTCAACAGCAAAGGTTAGAGGCAATTTTGACACAATTTTTGTCAGCTAGCATGATCTGTTTTTTGTCTTAATTATAGCTTTGTGTACCTTAAAAAGAAGATAAATAGGTATAGTTTTAAAGCGTTTGTCTTCGTCATTTACGTCATCTCATAGTGAATAATTGGTCGTCTGTCATGTTTGATTGTAAATGCAGATATGGAGTATGAAACAGGACACATGCATGCTTGATTTAAAGGAACATTCAAGGTATGGCAATGTTTTCGTTCTTTGTGTTTTCCCATTGAGTCTGTGAATTTGAGTTGCTAATGTGTGGATGGATCCTATTCTTCAGGAGATATACACAGTCAGGTGGAGTCCTACAGGGCCTGGGACCAACAACCCGAATCAGCCATTGGTGCTGGCAAGGTGACTATTGTGCACTACTATCGAGTGATTATCTATTATCTAGTGATTTAATTTCGGGATAAGCACAATTTGTGTCCTCAACTTTCACGATATTTTGAAAAATGTCCCCAACTTAAAGTTTGTAGTGCCAATTGTTTTTCTTTTTGGAAAGCTATTTGTAGCAGAAGTCTCAGCCATTCCGCATTCCCTCACCAACCACCAACAAAAAGGATGTCAAACTAAGTTTGCTTGTGCAAAATTATATCATCTCTTAAAATAAGAGAAGGCCTATTCATAGGTAACCACCTAATATCTCAACTTTTGCTTAGAATGAGCTGCAAAGCGAATAGGAAGTTCTGGTGTCCTCTCAGAGGTTCGCTCCATTAATTAATTAAAAGATGGTTCCATGGAATGTAGGACACATTCGTAGGAGATTCCAATGCAAATAATCATGTTTGTCAGGAACCCACCACAACTTCATAGAGTTCAGAAGGGACTTCGCTAGATGCTTAAATGACTTGTAAAAAAATTTGCTTCAATATTGATGCTGACTTGAAGCTCTAAAGGTGTATTTTGAGCTCCTAAATCTGTAAAGAAGTCTCTTAACAACAGCTGATTTGGAGTGGGACGTATTCATTATTTCTTCAATGAGGGAGAAAAAAAATCTGATGTTAGATTTGTGTCTATGGCAATATTTTCTAGTTCAGTTGTGGGAAACAACTGAACTAAATAAACTGGAAAACTGCATGGAGGAAAATTTAAGGGTATGAACCTCGAGAAGGAGATTGTCATGCACCATGCTGCCTGTATTCTATGTTTGAGATTGTGATGCATTAATTTTCACCTTTACTCGAAAAGTAGCGTTTCTTTCTCTATGCCTTTCTCATCTTAGTTGTTTTCACGTTCACGCTTCTCTGCAGTGCCTCTTTTGACTCAACCATAAAGCTGTGGGACGTGATACGGACATCTTCTGCACAGCTTAGGCGGCCACAGGTATGCGATGAGAACATTGAGCCCTTAACGATCATATAAGATGATATTATGTTTTTATGGATGATGCCCAAAATTTAACAATATACATATTTCATATGTGTTAGTGATTTTCATGATTGATCAATCCAGGGATCCTGTTTATTCTGTTGCATTTAGCCCAAATGGCGAGTATTTGGCTAGTGGATCACTAGATAAATGCATGCATGTGTGGTCGGTGAAGGCGAGGATTGTGAAAACATTCAGCGGGAGTGGTGGGATATTTGAAGTTTGCTGGAACAAAGAAGGTGATAAGATTGCCGCTTGTTCCTCGAACAACGTCGTGTGCGTGTTGGACTTCCGAATGTAGAGACGACAGTTTTACAGCATTCTTTGTGCATTCATGTCCTAAAGCCTTAGTTTAGATGCTGACTTAGTGTAGGCTTCAATCTGTTAGGATGTGCTATATATAACCTTAGAATTTCAGAAAACCACAGAGCAAAGCAGGATGCTGTAGTTTTTGTGCAGAGTTTTTTATGTAAATTCTCATTAATGCGTCGTAAAAGGCTATCGTGTAGTGGGATATGAGATTTGATTTGACTTGTAGAAATTCTTAATTGAGGACTATGGTTTCATGATCTTGCCTTAATTGATTTTTTTTATTTATGTTCGACGGTTCTTGATTGTATTTTCTTTTGATCAAGTCGTTAATTTCTTTTGAAATTTATTTGTTTGCGATCGATTCATGTTGTAAACAATAAATAGTTGAAGCTGTAACTGTGGTTCTACCTGAATTTTTTTGAGATGGTATTATATCGAAATTCATGTTTAGTGACATTTAATTTTCGTTAACAACATGCTGGAAACGTGTTGGTACGATTTCAGCTACAAGAGAAAATTCTACCGAAGACAAAAAAGAGGAAGAAAGTAGTAAAACATAATTTGGAGATTTTACTCAGGTGTGGAATCTTGTATGTGATAACCTCGAAATGATTTTGGGTAGTTACATTACATATTACTACCCTAAAAATCGAAACGAAATGATCCTATTTTGTTTTTGGTCATTTAAGCATTTTCCTAGTTATATTTTTCGATGTATATAGTTAAATACATGTATTGAATTAATAAACCAAAATGACACTATGCCTTTTGGGTAAGTTAATTGGAATATTTATTTTAATCTAATAAGTTGGATACACAGCTTAAATTAAAAAAACTAGTGATTCTGTATTTATTTTTTGGTTCGTGATTATATCTAGTGGATATCATTTCATACAGATTAGAAGCTCGTAAAACTGAACGATCTTTAAAGATATATATTCAGTGGATTAATTCATATTCAATGTTACGATTGAATAACATTCTTATTATCAATCAACAAATACAGAGTAATTGGAAGAATCACCAAGATTTCAGAGACAAAGAGTAATTGGAAGAATCACCAAGATTTGAGAGACAAAGATGAACGTATATTATATTGAAAGTGATGATTTACACATACGAATTATATCCTTTCTCTCAACTTAAACTTTCTATTTATATCCTCTCCTAGCCGTAACTAACTCACAATCAGTTATGCCCTTGCCTCCAGCTGCTCGACACATGTTTGACTCTCATTCGCCACTGCTTTGAGTTGTTTAATTGTTGTTACTCTCCTAACTACCATCGAGCTCGATGCTTGTCTTGGCTGACCTCCACAAGCGTCATGCCTCTCCCTTCAATTTTGACTTGTCCTCAAGTCAAATAGAGATGGAAACTTGGCCTCGATCGTTAGGAAATCCTCCCATGTGGCCTCGGCTTCGGTAGATGAGACCACTGAACAAGAACCTCGTTGCTTGGGCTGTTATTATTCTTAAGTATACGTCGGGCTAAGACTTTTACTTATTGCAACATGATCCTCCCATCGTCATCGAATTCTAGTAGGATTGTTGTGACATGGCTAGGGTTCTTTACGCACTTCTTTAGAAGACTCACATGAAATATAGGGTGGATTGACGTTGTGGTGGGCAACTTGAGTTCATATGCAACAACACCAATTCTCTTAGTGATCTAAAACGGACCCGACAAAGCGTCGTGAACTTGTATAAGCAAAGAGCGGCGCTTATAGGGTTTGAGTTTGAGGTAAATCCAGTCAAGAACTTGAAACGCGTGGTGTTGGCGACGACGATCTGCAAAAACCTTCATTATCTCCTAGGCTTTCTGCAGAAGACATTTAAGGCTTTCTTGGATCCCTAACTTTTCTTGGAAAGAGGTTTCCACCCCTATCACTTGTTGCTACATGTACGGACTGAGAGCAAGAGTGGTTGGTTTATAACCATATAGCGCTTCAAACGGAGTCATTGCAGTCGAGGAGTGGTATGAAGTATTATACCAATACTCAGCCAATGGCAACCATTGGGACCATGTCCGAGGAGCTTCACTGCACATAAACGTGAGATATGTCTCCAAACATTAGTTCACATGCTCACTTTGACCATCGTTGTGGGAAAACCTCACGACGATGCGTGAGGAAAGCGATGAGTATCACATACAACTGACGAATTCCCAGGGTGTGGAGTAGATCCTTCCAGAAATGGCTTGTAAAGATTTTATCACGATCAGAAACAATACTCTTAGGTAAGCCATGGAGCTTATAGATGTTATCAACGAAGATCTTGGCACAAGAAGAAGCAGTAAAAGGATGTTGCAACCCTAAGAAGTGGGCATATTTTGTGAATCTGTCCACAATGACCCAAATTGTGTTCTTTTGTTGGGATATGGGTAAAGCTTCAATAAAATCCATAGTAAGATCTGGCCACGCACCGTGGGGAGTTGGGAGGGGTTGAAGCAAGCTTGCAACTCTTGTGTTTTCATGCTTGCTCAGCTGGCAAGTATGGCATTGAGTTACGAGTGATTGGACTTCCTTCTTAAGTTCAGGCCATATAAATGTAATTTGCACCCTCTGATAAGTGCCAGTGATTCCAGAGTGCCCACCATAGCCCGATTTATGCATATACTCTATGATTCTACTCCTCAAGTTTCTGTCATCTCCAATGTTCTTCCCTACAAACAGCCTGCCTTTGTACCTCAATAATCCATCCTTGTAAGAGAAAAATGACAGGTTGAATGGTGTGGTAGTGCATTCAGCTATTATTTGTTGCGCTTCATCATCAGTGTTGTAACTCTGGATACTCTCTAGAATCCAAGCAGGTGAACAAGAAGTAATTGTATATAACTCAGCTTCAGGGTGGTCTCTTCTAGATCGAGCATCAACCACCCTATTCTCAGTTACCTTCTTATACTCAATCTTGTAGTCAAAACCAAGAAATTTAGTCGGATATTTGTGTTGTGTAGGAGTTGAAATTATTTGCTCCAACGGATGCTTGAGGCTCTGATGATCAGTTCTAATTATGAACTGATTGTGTAAGAGGTAAGACCTCCATTTCTCTATTGCTAGAACAATAGCCAAAACTCATTTTCATATGTGAGAGACCCTTATTTCGTTGAGCTAAAGCTTTAGAGAGAAAAGCTACAGGTTGTTGCTTTTGCACCAAAATAGCCCCAATTCCATGGTACGAAGCATCAGTTTCCAAAATAAATGGTTCATTGAAATCAGGCAATTTTAGTACAGGTGCAGAAGACATATCTTTTTTCAAACTCTGAAAAGCTTCTTTTGCAGTATCTTCCCATTTGAAGCAGCCCTTCTTGGTTAAGTCATGGATAGGTCTTAAGATAGTACCATAGTTCCTTATGAACTTTCTGAAGTAGCCAGTCAAGCCAAGAAATCCCTGCAAAGCTTTAAGGCTTTTTGGTGATGGCCACCGAAGCATAGCCTTAATATTTTGGTCATCTACTTTCACCCTATCTGCACTGATTATGTGACCAAGGTATTTTACTTGTGGTTTCCCAAAGGAACACTTAGAAGCCTTTGCATATAATTCATTCTCTTGTAACACTTTGAACACTAATTCCAGATGCTGTAAGTGTAAAGACATACCTCTGCTAAACACCAAGATGTCATCAAAAAAAATTAGAACAAACTTGTGGAGGAATGGCTTGAAAACCGAGTTCATGAGGGCCTGAAATGTTGCAGGGGCATTGGTGAGGCCAAAGGGCATCACCCTAAATTTATATAAACCACTTACCGTCACAAATGCAGTCTTGAATATATCCTCTTCATGCATTCTAATTTGGTGATAACCAGCTCTAAGATCAATCTTAGAGAATATAGTAGCTCCACCCAGTTCATCCAACAAGTCGTTAACTAAAGGAATTGGGAAATTATCTTTCACAGTGATAGAGTTGAGCCTCCTGTAGTCTATGCAAAATTTCCATGAACCGTCTTTCTTCTTGACTAACAACACTAGGGAAGAGAAAGAACTGGTGCTAGGCTGTATAACTCCACTCTTCAACATTTCCGGAACAAGTTTTTCAATCTCCATTCTTTGTGGATAGGGGTATCTGTAAGGTTGCTGCTTGAAATGATTTACATATTCTTTTAAAGTAATTCCATGGTTATGAGATCTGTTGGGAGGTAATTTCGTAGGTGTGTCAAACACACTGCTGTACTTTTGGATCGAGGGTTGTATCTCCATTGGGGCTTTGCTCTCTTGAACAATCTTTATGCATATAACATACAAAGGCAGCCAAATAATGCGCCTCTTCCTTTCTTCATAGTTTTGTTGAACTACTTGCCAGTGATCATCTTGATGGACATCTCCTCTTGTAACCCTTGTAAAACCACGCTCTACCCTCCCTCATGAAGCTTATACTCTGGTCATTAAAATTGAAGGCAACATGACCTAGTTGTTTGAGTATATCAACTCCTACAACCATTCCACAACCTCACAATGTTAATATCCTCATGGCTGTACTGAATTTGCATGAACCCATTTCCCATTCAATTTTTGGACATCTAGTTGTACATTGCAGCTTACCACCATCTGCCATAGTGATTAAGAGAGGATTAGCGCATTCAACATCGTAGCCTAGCCTTTGTGCAGTCCTCATATCGAAAAGCGTAGTCTTTTTTGTATCATGAGTCTTGATATATGTTGCTTTCCACTTCCCTTGTAGCTTTATGGTATCAGTTGGCACCACTCCTGCTAAGGTATGTACTGAGATCTGAAACTCCTCTCATTATCTTTCAATTTTGTCCAACACTAACTCAGTTTCCTCAGCATTACTTTCACATAAAATCACAAAAAGCTTCTTGCATTTATGGCCAATCTGATATGGCCCATCACAATTGAAACATAGTTTTTTCTTCCTTCTTTCCCCGATCTCAAGTGATGTCAATTTCTTGAAGTTTGGAGGTGCTAATCCACTGCTCATGTAGGACTTATTAGTAGTGTCTTCAGCTGGTTTCTTTGCACTACTCTCTCCAAATTTACTGAAGTGTTTAGGCCCCCTTCCCAAGGCCATAAGTTGAACTTCTTGCTTCTTGGCTAATTTGATTGCTTGAGTTAATGAAATAGGGTTGAACATCTCAAGCATTCTGGATACTTCTTCTTTCAAACCCCCAATGTAGCATTTCACAAATATGCTTCCTTCAGCTCTTTATTGTCGGCTGCTACAAACGCTTTGAGTTCTTCGAATTTGTTGGTGTAAGTGGTAACATCTGAGACTTGTCTCAACTGATTGAATTGAGAGGTAACATTCTTCCCCTCTTCATTCACGAATCTCTCAATAACCTGACCTTCAAATTCCTTCCTTGTGATTTCTCATAAATCCTTAATATACTCCAAATGCCACATGTCTGCATATCCCTCCATAAACATCGCAGCTATACAGATTGTATCCTCATCCTTCACAGGATTAACAACAAATAATTTATTTCATTTTCTCAGCCATTGCATTGGATTCTCACCACTGAACTTAGGAAAGTCTAATCTAGGCATGCGCACGTTAGAATTCCCCATATTATGCGACTTACCTTGACTTTTTTGCGAGCTCGACCCTTCCTCACTATCTTCTTCCCCTTGCTCTTGTTTTTGGTTCCTTCTTTCATTTTCACGTTCCTTCCCTCTTAAACTTCTTTTGATTTTCTCCAGCGACGCCATGATTGTTTGATTGAATTCTGCTTGTTGTTGTTGAAATTGTGCCAGCTAAGCTTCAAGGTTTAAAACTCTATTCTCCATTCTCGTCCTTCTTGGCATACGGAGGTCGCGGGATCAGTGGCTTTGATACCAAATTGTTACGATGTGAATAACATTCCTATTATCAATCAACAAATACAGAGTAATTGGAAGAATCACCCAGATTTGAGAGACAAGGATGAACGTATATTATATTGAAAGTGATGATTTACACATATGAATTATATCCTCTCTCTCTCAGCTCATACTTTCTATCTATATCCTCTCCTAGTCGTAACTAACTCACAATCAGTTATGCCCTTGCCTCCAGCTGCTCGACACATGTTCGACTCTCATTTGCCACTGTTTTGAGTTGTTTAATGGTTGTTACTCTCTAACTACCATCTGAGCTCAGTAACTGTCTTGGCTAACCTCCACAACCGTGACATTCAATGCGTCAAATTTGTAAAATATAGTAATCTTCATTGGATTTAGATGCACAATTGATTTACGATATATCTATGTTAATTAAATTTTAATTATGATTAATAAATGAGTTAAGGGGTAAACACTTTAAGGTTTCAGTGAAAATCAAATAAATTCATAATTTTATATTTTGTACAACTTAACCATTGTCGTATGCAAAAATAGTGCAGATCTCCCAATTGTTAAACGACCCTTGATGTGCTGTTCGAATAAAATGAAATTTTCTTTTCTTTTTCTCTTTTTAGCTAGGTTAATTTAATGGATGCCGGGCCAAAAACACAATCTTAGATGTTTAAGTGAAAATCAACTAAACCAATATTACTATGTCTTTTGCAACTTAATTTAATTTAATTAAGTTAAATTAATAAATCTCTAAACCACAAAACCCTAAACCAATGGATTGTAAAACTTAGACATCGATGGAACCATAACATACGAGCTTTAACACAGAGAGCACCACACAACGACATGAGAATGAGGATCATTGCCTTGGACTTGTTGCCGCAGCTGGCGAGGTTGTAACAGCCTACTATCTTTAAGGACGGATTAACAGGGACTATTACTTGGGTTGGGAGTTAAGAAGCAGGAAAAGAAAATGAAATATCGAATTGTGAGACATATATCAAGAAAACTTCTAGAACTTCAAAGTATTGGAGATTAAAGCAAACATAATTTACATACGAGAGACTAGACCATCAGATCCTTAACAAAATGGTTCAACTGATCTGAATGAATCTAGTTCTTTGATCAAAATATAAATATGTGTTCTTGTAGCGGAAAACATGTAAAGTCCACATATGAAGATGTGCACTCAAGGCTCTACTATCAACGACAAAAGTTTTCTACTGCTCAACACTGCTCCATCTCATCACCAGCTCAACCTGCACATTTAAAAACAAACATGCATGAGTGAGTACAAAGATTGGTGGACTTATGCAAAACATACGTCATAACTTTGAATTATACTGTCCCATCAGTAACACACGAAGTTTTATTTGAAAGTTCCGTGCTTACTAAACATTTTCTGTCATTTCCATAAACTTTGTCTGGCCAGACATATTTTTTGTCTGTATGATCCATATCCCATCTCATCTTGCGCCGTAGAAGGAGGCCTCCTTCCACGGACGCCATGACCGACCGAGAAAATCTTTCAGCACACAATCACCGTAACTGGTTAAGCAAACCTTTCAGCAAGTACAGTTACCTAGTGTACACGTTACCCCTTGCTAGGAATTCTCCATCTAGCATAGGATCCGAATTCGATTAAACTTACGTAGGCAAACCAACACTGATAGGATCCATACATAAAACATAAAACATTTTGGGCAGGTAATTAAATAATAACATTTCATCATCATTTTCTCAAAAGAAAGTGTAACGCCCCCATTCTGATAATAGAGACATTACTAAAATCTTGAAATCTTTAAGGTTTATATAATATAATGTAATAATATTATTACTTATATTTAAGCAGCGGAGATAAAAAAAAAATTAAAGAAATGGACAGCATCTCCCCTATAAACTTATATAAACCAACCTGCACAACAATCACAGCAAAACCACAACAACACCAACACAATAGGGATCACAGCCCTCATCACACATACATATAAATATCAAAATATTTTACACCTATTAAACATTGTGACAACCAAACCACTTAAGTTCTTATACTTAGCCACTCTTGAATATAAGTTTATCATGTACACATTCACAAAATAAAGGCGATGCTATTGAAAGGAGGGGGATGTGGGGCTCGCTACCGACTGCTTCAACTATCGACTTTCTTAACCTGCAACACAAACATCAAGTAGGGTATGTGAGCATGTGAACATACTCAGTGGAAAATTCACTGTAAGCAGTTATAATCAATCGGGTAACAAAACATAACATAACGAACATATTTATCAAATTCGTTAACAAGACCAATTCTTTTCTCTTCAAGGTTACCATTATCTACCACACAGGCTACGCCACATAGGCTATGATTTGCCACACAGGTAATGATACGCCACACAGGCCACGCCACACAGGCTATAATACGCCACACAGGCTATAATACGCCACATAGGCAACAATACGCCACACAGGCAATTATACGCCACAAAGGCCATAACCATGAATGCAACAACAATTATAACTATAAACTTACAGTAGAAGTAAACCCCACCTCGTGTAGACGTTTAAAAGAACACGCTTTAGTCCTTACTCGGTTGTTCGTCCTCGAGCTTCGGATGTCACGTCACCTAGCACTTAACAATACTTGTAAATTAGTCTTTTTAATGACTATAACTTTATTTTTATACACTAATTCCAACATAATTTTTTTACAGAAAGCATCATAAATAAAACATTTATCATTTCATTTTATCCTTGAGGAGAAAAGGCCCACCAAATATGTTCTCGTTCTCAAAACGAGTTTCTTTCCTTTACTTTCGATGCTCACCTTCGTGCTCTACCTTTACGTAAGAAACTAATTTAGTACGTCGGTCGTATTTTCATTGGAAATTCTAGCTTATAAATTCTTGTTTCTAGCAGAGACGAAACATTGCTTCAAACCTCATACTAATAAATAGGTTAATTGTTGAACTCGTTTTAGCTATTTTTCGATAAAATGATTTCAATTATGAAATCAATTCTTATAAAAGAGATACTGTTATATCTATAATTCGTCTCACACGTCCTAGTGTATCTATTCCGAGAAATCCATATTTATACTAGGCGTAAAACATAACTCTGTGCGTTAAACATAACTCTACTCATGCACTAACATACTTCATACATTCATACTTTAATTAAGTCATTTCAAACTTCAAACTAATGGATTTCTCAAATTCACTTTTAGAACAATTAACTTGCATAATATGTTCTAATTCTAATTGATTACAAATCATATTCCAATAATTCTCATAATTTCACTTTAATAATCAATCAAGCCTAAATATACATATATATGAAACTAATTTAAGCATAACACTTTATATTTTAAATTTCTACGCCACTTAACAAAACGTTTCAACGTAAAAATATTAAACCTCATTTTAAAAATCACATAAATTCATAACATATCTTAAACATGTTCTTGGGCCTAAATTTGTGATCACATTTAATAGAATAAATTTGAAACTCTAAACTTCCAACTTTAATATTTTCAAAAATTTTGGAACAATTTACGAAACATTTCCATAAATTACGATAAATTCACATAACACACTACATTAACATAGGATTATTAATATCTAATAACATTAGACATAGAAAAATTTGAAATCAAAACTCTTCACTTTGTGGTTTTCGAAAATTTTGAACATCAACTAAATAATTTTCAAAAATTCTAATTAATTCAAACAATACATTATTCTCATCATACATTAATAATATACACTAATATCCATCATAAAAAATTATATCTCAATAATCCATGCTCTATAGTTTTCGAAATTTTTTTAAAATAATTTCCAAAAATTATAAATTAATTCATACATGCTTAAACAATACTCACTATTATTAATTCATGCTCAAAACAACTATCAAAAATCATGATCACCTCCATATTGATCGCTTAATTTTTTAACACGAAAAGGTGTAAGTATAGGGTAAGCGAAGTATCGTATCCATAGGGATTGTAATGCGAAAACACAGAAGCTAACTCAACAAGGATTCATCATTATCCAAGCAACAAAAATGGTTTGGTAAGATTTTAGGGCTTCGGAAATCAATCCAAAGCAAAGGTAACAAAACAGAAAGCAAAATAAAGCAATAAACACTCGGATGTTTAAAAAACAAATAAAGACGACTAACCCAGGGATGCATTAATCCTATCCACAACGTATGTTTATCCTGTTCTATTAACCAATTTTAATCCGCATAAGATGGAAGATCACATATATAACCGACAATTTACATTACGACAAAAGCGGTGTAGATTACTAGTTTTCCCTATTCTTTATTACGTCTCTAGGTGAAAACAAGCAACTCCAAAAGGATCACAAAGAATATGCTTCCTACGAATATCTATCTCATTTCGACTCGAGGCTCGTTCGTATCATGCATTCGAGATCGATTGACAATTAACACAATTACGTAATTAACCGACAACTAGATATGCATCAAGATTGATCGAAATCAACACATATAAATAAGCACAATCGAATCATGAATCAATGCAGACGGTAAATAGCAATAATGAGAATCACAACATATAGGATCGAATCATGCAAACCCAGGATTAGAATGTAAAACTAGCCGACATAATAAATAGAATAAAATACGATTTAACCATAAAAGCGGAAATTAAATATATAAAACCCGTGATGAAGCGTTGGATGAACAATCGTTGGGCTTGAATCCCAACCTCGGAAAACGGAAACTTGCAAAGATTGTCAGGACGAAGCGTCCGGATCGTAGACAAAACGTAAAACAAATGAAGAATAATGCGTAAAACAACTCTAGAATGAAAATATATGGAACCTAAAGCTAAAAATCTGGAAAACTTATGAAAAACTGAGAAAAAGAGGCTCTGGAATCGTAGGTCACCCGTTGAAGGCGAGGTGTTGCCGTATATATAGGCACACCCCAAACCCTAATTTTGCCTTCGCGCTCGGTCTCATGAGCACTCCTCATGATCGCTAGGTGCGGTCGCGAGGTAAGTCTCAAGTAGCTCCTCTCGCTCATGATCGTCTCTTGCGCCCGCATGGTACCTCGCGATCGCTAGCGATCGCTAGCATTTCTGAACCGGTCGCGAGAAATCGTCCAGTAGCTTTCTCGGCGCTGGGCTTCGCTCGCGGGCATGAGGTCGCGGTCGCGGCATCGCTGGGTTCTCACGCGGGTTGCCTAGCGGCCAACCTAGCGACCGCTAGGTTGGTCGCTAGAAACAGGCCAGAGTGTATTTTTGGTTCGTGCGTCGTTCCTTGCTTCGATTTTCAACATATGGACCTACACAACACCAAAAGAACACCCAAGAGCAGTATCTTCTAGAAATAGATAAAACATTACGAATCGATACGTAAACGCACATTAAACGAGCTAAACTCATCTTCAAATATCAACTATAAACGTGTAAAATGCGCGTTTATCAAACCCCAAACTTAAATCATTGTTTGTCCTCAAACAAAACCAAAACGAAAGACACAACGAAAAGATCAGCGGCGTAGCAAAGATGATAACCATTCTAGCCTCGAAACATATCAACGCTCAAAAACATTAGCGCACATGGCGGCGTTAGTCAACTCAACACAAACAACAATTGACGGCAAAAACTCATTTAATTGACCCTCACAATGGCATGTGTGTAAAATATAGGATACACTCAACTCATAAAGAAATGTAGGACGTGTATACACTCAACAATCAATGAAATGCAACATCTTACCATAGACTTGCCGTTTCTCTAATATCTCCACCGCGTCATTGTGTTCAAATTAGGATCAAAGAGGTCTTTTCATAGGTTGTAATGTAGGCACATTGGTTAAGGTAGGATAAAATATGGCTAAGTGACTCAAGAATATTCCAAGCACCCCCATTTATACTTTTCGACACATATGGACTTTGTCCATTTTCCTCTTCTTTCCCAACGTGCTAAATCAACGTTTAATGCCACAGAAGGTACCTATACTTTGATTAAAGACCCTTTATGCTCAACACTCATAGTGAACTTAACATTTTTCCTTTTCTTTTCTTTTCTAGAGCTTATAGGGTTTATCTTTTACAACAAAGGTACTATTCTTCACCACAGATGTATTTTTCTACACGAAACTTTTCTCATCATAACTACATCAAACTTTCAATCCCTTTTGATTCCCATATCCATCCTCACCTCCTATCATCCGGTTAATCGAAAGAAAAAGTCTAATAAAGGCTCAAAGAAGGCGACAAATGGTATATATCATCGGGTTAGTGTTTGGGTGAATATGTGGTTAACAAAGATGGCATTTTATCCTTTCCAAATTCGAAACACATATTGCAGTCTCGACACAGAAACACGGCAAGTTCTAGAAGATAATCACATGCACGATATCACACAATTAACAGAAACTGTATCAAGATATGTATACAGTAAAGCTCAAGTCTCACAGGATAAGCAAATGGTGAAAAACAACAAGCCTAAGCCATCTCACGTCATTCATGCGTCATTTTCTAACATATCATGCGCACTATCATTAAATTTCACCAAAAATTTCTATCGTCATTGGCCACATGGATTAACACACCTCACTCAACTCGTTGATCGACAGACACGAAAACGAAAAACAAAACAAAAACACGACAAAAGATGACAAAAGACCCCAAAGCATAACAACTAAACCATAAAGCATAGAAACATAAACAGGATTCTCAACCAACCAAACTCGTCTACTCCCCCCAAACTTATTGTGAACATGTGGAAGCAATAAGGTTTGCGTAAAAAAGTAGTTGGGAGAAAACTTACCTGAATGCTTGCATTTACTCGGTGGCGGATAAAATCCACGCCATCGATTCCATTGCTGCATCATCTCCATCATCTTACGTTGTTGCTCGAGATGTGCCTGTTGTTGGGTGTAGATGGCTTGCTAGTGCTCCATAATCGAGGTGAGGTTCCCGTCAATATGGTTGAGACGACCATCTATTCGATCTAATCGATCATAAATCCCGGGGTCGCCTCGAACGGGTGGCGGGTGCAATATGCCGCCTGTCTTAGGAGCCACTTCGGGCTCGGCTTGCTCCTCAGGCGGTTGCTCGCCCTCAACCTCGCCTTGCGCGTTCATGCACTGCGTCCATGCATAGTGTGCCGAGGAGCTCAAATTCCAGTTGGCATCCGCAGTAAAGTATCGGCTTATACTGGTGAGCTCGGGATTGGGTAGGCGGAAGGCGATTGGCGTTTGATCATATATGACCACAAGTAACGTCGGGTGCCTCTTGAGAACATCTCGGGCGTATAGGCACGGCTTGTCGAGAAGATGTCGTGAGAGATCGGACTCTCTCGAATCGTAATCCCAAAAATCAAGAATGGGGTAACGAATCCCCTATGCATATCTTCGAATTACCAAACGTGGATTTGCATGTGGAAGTCTTGAGCTAAGAACATGCCGGCATGCATCTTCTCGTTGAACATAGCTCAATCAAGATGCTCATATCTTGTGAGAGGACAAGGCTGCTCGAACGGCCATATAAGGTGAACGTGAGGAGCCGGTGGAAGTAACGGACCGCTGGATTCCGTATCGAGCTAGCCTTCGATCTCGAGGCATCATAGTATGGAGTGTGCTCGAGTCTGGAGTCCATGATCTTTGGCCATACGCTCTGGACCGTGTACTCGACGTCCCCTATGTAGTTTCCCTCCGGATCTCCATTGATGATTCCATTAAGCTCGTCCACGGAGAGTTGACGGGGCTCATTGTCGAGCTGGAACATGATGTAGTCCGGCATTCCGTTTGTCTTGTGGACATGGAGAGTCGACAAGAATTCGAGTGTCAGGATCCGGTATGTAAGATAATTGGCTGTGATAACTGAATACAGCCCGGACCTCTCGGCTAACCACGTCACATCATTGGTTATACCCATCTCTTGACACGTATTGAGGCACATGAACCGTGAATGTCTATTCCGTAATCGCACCAATCGATCCCAACGGCTTCTCAACGAGTCACTCGGCAGTCTGACTCCAAAATTTTCTGGATCGAATTCATCTGGTGGTGCCATGCGTGGCTCGTCGTGAGGCTCATCATGATGCTCATCGTGGAGATCATCTTGTGTCTCGTCGTGGGAAGTGGAGACAATGCTCTTGCCCTTGCGCTTGTGACCGTGAGTACGCGGCATAGTGTACCTAAAAAGAATTTCGAAGTTAGCCCGTGTATGAATGAAACAATCAAAACAACGTCAACCCAAAATGTTCAATATAGATCCCCCAAACTTCAACTTAGTCCAATTATTTCCCCCATATTGTCATATGATCATGCAAGACAACACAAAATGGGATAAGCACACACAGTCAAAAATTTGCAAAATTGGACGTTCTGGGCGAAATCTAGCGACCACACCTCGCGGTCGCGAGGGTGGTCGCGAAGCAAGGTAAGCGATCGCTCAGACGGGGCATGCGGCATAGCGCCGCTGAAGCGCCTTGAGCAGCGCAGACCGCCGGCCGTCATGAACGCGTCACGAGCACGTAGCAAAACAAAATTTCAAATTTTTAAACATGTTTCTCAACGATTTTGAACCCAAATCAACAATGTAGGTAAATTATACGAAAAATATACGTGTATAAACATTAATAAACCTAACATTTGACAAAAACATGCTCAAACACCAAACAAATCTAACAAAATAAGCCCTAGTTTCTCAAATTTAAATAACCCACATAATTGGCTAAAATTCTTCCAAATCATGCTCAAGAACTGTAAACCCATGAAGAATTGAAGCAAAAATATCATACCTTGAGTGGATTTGATGGAGGAATGCAAGACAAATGGGAGATAGAGGTGTATTGGGTGCTTGAGAGGGGAAGGGGGCTGCTATTTTTTCGAAAACCGTGTGTGTGTGTGTAGGTTTCAGAAAATGGGGAGAAAAAGGTTTAAAAACGGGTCAGGACGCGGGCGCGGGTCAGGACGCGGGTCGCGACGGATCTCGCGGTCGAGCTCGCGATCGCGAGCTTGGCCGCGAGCTCTGTCGCTCAGCCAGAATATGTTCTGCCCAAAATCTCGTGACCGCACCTCGAGACCTCGCGGTCGCTAGGTACTTTTTTTTTTTTTTTTTTTTTTTAAGAAAGCTATTAAACTTTGGGATCGAACAAACCAACGAGACACGACACAAACAAAGAAACACAACCAAAAACAAAAACGAAAACAACAAATACAAAAAGCATGTAAAACTGTTGGGTTACCTCCCAACCAGTGCTAGAATTATCGTCGCTAGCTCGACGGTACCTCTTATCATGGTTCGTTGAGCTTGGTCACCTTGACTTCTCGATCGAAGTGTGACTTAAAGTAGGATTTGAGGTAGTGGCCGTTCACTTTAAAAATGTTGCCCCCCGAGTCTAGGAGCTCGTAACTCCCATTGGCAAGCGCACGGTAAGCGGTATCGGCCCGACCATCTTAACTTGAGCTTTCCAGGGAATAGACTTGAGTCGAGCATTGTAAAGCAAGACTTCATTACCCGGAGAAAATCCTTTGGCACGAATGTGGAGGTCGTGGAATTTCGAGCTCTTTCCTCAGATATCCAGAATTCTCGAAAGCTTCATTCCTCCACTCGTCAAGCTCCAACAGTTGGTCACTTCTCATCATACCGGCCTCCTTGAAATCCATGTTGATTCTCCTCGCCCAATATGCTTTGTGCTCCAATTCAACCGGTAAATGGCAGGATTTACCAAATACCATTTGATATGGAGATAGCCCGATGGGAGCTTTGTATGCAGTCCGGTAGGCCCAAAGAGCATCATCCAACTGCTTGGCCCAATCCTTGCGATGAACAACCGATTTCTCTAAAATCTGCTTGATCTCTCGGTTGGCGAGCTCAGCTTGCCCGTTTGCTTGTGGATGGTAGGGGGAGGTGACTCGATGCTTCACACCATATTTGGCTAGAACGTTGCCTAGCCACTTATTATTAAAATGCGACCCCCCATCACTGATCAAAGCCCTCGGGACTCCAAATCGAGTCAGAATGTTCTTGTGAAGGAACTTGATCACTACCTTGGAGTCGTTCGTGACAGTGGGAATCGCCTCTACCCAACGGGAAACGTACTCCACAGCAAGAAGAATATACGTGTAACCACAAGACATGGGGAACGGACCCATGAAGTCGATCCCCCATACGTCAAATAGTTCCACCTCCATGATGGTTTTCTGTGGCATCTCGTCTTTCTTAGTGACATTCCCCACTCTTTGACAACGATCACAACTCTTGATAAAAGATTGGCAATCTTTGAAGATCGAAGGCCAAAAGAATCCACTGTGGCAAATCTTTGCCGCTGTCTTGGCCGCTGCAAAATGGCCTCCAGTCAACGAACTATGGCACTCGTGGATTATGTTCTCCCATTCTCCTTGGGGAACGCAGCGACGTATCAGACCATCGGCACATCGGCGGTAGAGATGAGGATCGTCCCAATAATAGAACTTAACATCGTGGAGAAACTTCTTTTTCAAATGACCTTTGCACGATGGAGGTAAAACTCCAATCACCAAATAATTGACAAAATCAAGATACCATGGTGTGCGATCAATGACGCCAAGATGTGCTCATCGGGAAGTTCTCCTTGATCCCAATCTTCTTATCCTCTCCTTCGATCAAGCTTCTCCAATCGCGACAAGTGGTCGGCAACCACATTTTCGCAGCCCTTTCTATCTTTAATTTCCATGTCGAACTCTTGAAGAAGGATTCATCTCACGATCGGGCTTTGAATCTTTCTTGGCGAACAAATGACGAATGGCGGCATGGTGGTGGTGCGATGGTGTGGGTGCCCACCAAATAAGGTCTAAACTTATCGAAAACATAGACCACAAAGAAGTAATTCCTTCTCCGTGGTGGTGTAGTTCATTTGAGCGAGTCGAGTCTTACTTGCATAATAAATGACTCGGAAAAGCTTGTCTCGTTTACGCCTAACACAAAGACCGATCGCCCAATCGCCGCATCACACATTTCGAATGGTTGACTCAATCAGTGAGACCAAAAGCTGAGTCGAGATCGTGGCTAACTTCAATTTCTCGAACGCCCAAACACTCATTTGTGAACACGAACTTCATATCTTTCTCGAGCAATCCACACAATGGCTTCGTGATCGCGGAGAAATCCTTGATGAACAAATCTATAAAACCCGCATGACCGAGAAAACTCCTCACCGATTTGACATTTGTAGGCGGAGGTAGTTTCTCGATAGCTACTATCTTTGCTCGATCCACTTCCAAACCCTCGCCGAGACTTTGTGACCAAGCACGATACCTTCCTTCACCATGAAATGGCACTTCTCCCAATTGAGAACAAGATTAGTCTCCTCACATCTTTGCAAAGACTTGTGACAAATTATGAGACAATGGTCGAATGAAGAGCCAAACACGGAAAAGTCGTCCATAAAGACTTCCATAATATTCTCGATCAACCCATGGAAGATGGACATCATGCACCTGAACGTGATCGAGCATTGCACAATCCAAACGGCATTCGCCTTATAGGCGAAAACTCCATCTGGACACGTGAACGCCGCCTTGTGCTGATCTTCTGGGCGATGGCAATCTGATTGTACCCGAACATCCATCGAGAAAACAAGAGAACTCATACCCCGCTAGTCTCGTCCAACATCCGATCAATAAAGGGCGGGGAAAATGGTCTTTCCTCGGGTCGTGTTCGAGCACGATAGTCGATGCAAACCGCCATCCTCGTTACGAGTCTTGTTGCCACAAGCTCGCTTGTCTCGCCTCGATCACCGTGATACCCCTTTCTTCGATACCACTGAGTAGGGCTAACCCACTCGCCGTCGGATATGGCATAGATCATGCCCGCGTCTAAGAGCTTCAAGACTCTTTTCGACGACCTCTTGCATTGCCGGATTCAATCGGCGCTGAGGTTGCACCTTTGGCTTGTATTCATTCTCCAACAGATCCGGTGCATGCAAATCGAGGGGTCACCCTTGATATCGTAAATCGTCCACCCAATCGCAGACTTGTACCGCTCAAGACAACCATCGGTTTACGTGTCTCCTCATCCGCCAAAGCCGAAGATATTATCACCGGCACGCCTCCTCGTCGCCTAAGAATGCATCTTGAAGGTGGTCCGCAACTCTTTCAACTCCATCTTGGGTGTAGTCGCTTCTTCTTCACCACGGCCTCTCCTCCAATCGGCTTCCTCACATCTAAATAAGGCACCGACTCCTCGGGAGGGCCTCGACTTCATCGATGGACTCAAGATACTCTAAAATCTCGTCACACGCCTCATCAAGGTCTCTGGAGAGAAAATCGAGTTCTGCATACAAAACTCCACGGATCAATCGATTGAAATTGAGTGGGCGATACCGCTCTATAACTCGACAATCTTCCATGGTCTTCTCAGTCGTGCTTCATAGCATCGAGATATAGAGATTTTCATCTCCTCATCGTTGACTCAAGGTGAGATCTCCATCTTGCACGCCTCATCGCTGCTCGCCGGTAGCTAGGAATGGTCGCCCGAGAATAAGAGGTGTATTCCCATCCTCCGCATATCGAGAACAACGAAATCGGTGGGAAGATGAAATCTCGAACTTTCACGAGCACATCCTCCACTATCCCTTTCGGATAAGTCACCGATGTGTCCGCCATCCGAAGAGCTATGGTGGTCGGCTTGATCTCCCAATCTCCATCTGTTAAAATGGACAACGGCATCGATTGATGTTGCCCCAAATCACGTAACCTCGAGAATGTCGTCCTCCGATGAAACATGATATGGTGAAGTCGCTCGATCTTTCTCGCTTGAGCGGCAACTTTTCGCAAGACAAGATCGCACTCTTGAGACAGATTTATCGCCTCGAATTTCCCAAGCTTCTTTTATTGGCAACGGCATCCTTCAAAACTTCACGTAACCCGCATATCTCAAGTGCATCAAGTAAAGGAATATTGATGTGCACCTTTGGAACATCTCCATGAACTCGTCAACTTCTCATCGTATTTGGGCTTGGCTAAACGGCTTGGAAACGGAATTGGAGGCACGACGACGTCGGAAATTTCTTCACGGCTTGCCCTTCGCGATCGCCTCGTGACCGCTGTGCGGTCGCTAGCACATGTACACCATCTTCCTTCGCTCATGGCAAGGCTGGCGCTTTCGGGCGCTAGGTGCGCGTCAAGCTTCATGCGATTTCGCGACCGCTTTGAATTACTCGTGACCGCCAGGTCGCTCGGTAGGTCCTCGGGACAGACATGTCGCGGCGCTGCTGACTTGTTGCTCACCGAGCCGCGAACTCCATCAGACTTCGCGGCCGGGCTCATGGTCGCGAGCCTCGGTCGCAAGATTCTCTCTTTGCCCGTTTTCACCGCTCGTCTCCTCGTGACTTTGATAAGCTCGCCCACCTCAATTGAATGGCATTACGTTGATTTTAGGGTTTACCTCAGACACTCGGAAATTGGCCCGACTTGTGCCGCCCATTCATCAGTGCTTACTATTGACTTATTTGATTCTCCATCATCTTCATGTGCTTTCCCATAGCCCACAAAGGACTCCAAATGATTAATCTTACGCCGGTGTTGCTTATAAACGAACTCGATTCGTTACAATTGTTGGTTGCTTACAACCAACTGCGATCATGTCCTCTAGACTCGGCTTCTTCGTCTCTTCAATCACTCCGCTCGAATCGAGAAACTGGCGAGGTCGTTGAAAATTATGGGGTTGGCGACGAGAAATTTGGGTGATTTCATTGTTAGATTGTACGGATTCCCCGTGACGGTTGTTCCTCCGATTGATGTAATTCACGCCCTCACCTCATTCATCTTTGACTCTGCAGATTTATCCGAGCCACGCCTTTTCCTTTCCTTTCTTTCTCAAATTGGCTTCTTAAGAAGGTGAATCGCCCATAATATTATCGTGCTTCAATCACCTTCAACGGTAGTGACCTTCACCACCGTGTCCCTCCATCGCCATCGATAATTGTTGGCCGCCATCTTCTATGATGCGGGTGGCCTCATCTACACGTCTGCTCAATAGGCAACCCCCGCTGATGCGCCAACAATACTCCTCGTGTGAGGTGTCACCATTGTAAAATTGTGTAATGCGCCCTCGAGAATCCATGCTTTGTGGGCACCTTCTCAATAGGCCCCTAATCTTTCCCACGACTAATAAAGATTCATCTCCTAATCGGGAAGTGGGAAATCTCGCTATGATCTTACGTGCCTTAGCGGAGGAAAGTACTTGAAAGGAATTCTCACACGTAATTGCCCAACTCATGATGCCCGCACGATCTAAGGTCTTCAACCACCCTTTGCTTGATTTCAAGAGAAAATCCGAACATGCGATCCGGATTGTGTCTTGTGGCACCCCATTCTGCTTGATGGTGTCACAAATGTCGAGATAGGTCTCGAGATGGGCATTCGGATCCTCTCGTGACCTCCTCCGAACTGCTCCCCTCGAACCATGCCGATTAGGGCGGCTTCACCAAAATTGTTAGCGTTTACTTGGGTCCCATCCGCCTCCTTGAAATTGCTCGGTAGGAGGTCCGTATATATAATTCAACGGTCTTGTCGCCTCCCGAGCAGGGACAACGAGTCCCATAGTCGCCAATTGGCGTGATTGTGTAAAATCCGCTAACAGCGTGCAGTACCTACTTGGAGGAACGCCTGTTATTCCGATTTGCCATTGCTTCCTTTCTTCTTGCCCGCCTCCTTCTCCTTTGTGAATTTTCGATTTCGGATCAAAGTGTAGTTCAGAGGTCCCGGGACCTTGTGAACATAAACTACCCGAGAAAAGAAGGAAATAGGAATAAAATTAAAATTAAAAGTACAACTCGAATTAATAATTCCAAATTGTCAAGTTATTCCTATATGATCTTAACAATCCCGAACGGTGCCAAAATTTGATCGCTAATTTTCTAACACTAAAAGGTGTAAGTATATGGTGTTTAAGTATCGTATCCACGTGGATTGTAATGCTAAAACACGTAAGCTAACTCAACAAGGATTCATCATTATCCAAGCAACAAAATGGTTTGGTAAGATTTTAGGCTTCGAAATCAATCCAAAGCAAAGGTAACAAAAGTAAAGCAAAATAAAGTAATAAACACCTGATGTTTAAAAAAGCAGATAAAGACGACTAACCCAGGGATGCATTAATCCTATCCACAACGATGTTTATCCTGCTCCTATTAACCAATTTTAATCCGCATAAGATGGAAGATCACATATATAACCGACAATTTCATTACGACAAAAGCGGTTGTAGATTACTAGTTTTCCTATTATCATTACGCCTCTAGGTGAAAACAAGCAACCCAAAAGGATCACAAAGAATATGCTTCTACGAATATCCTATCTCGCCTACGACTCAAGGCTCATTCAGATTATGCATTCGAGATCGATCGACAATTAACACAATTACGTAATTAACCGACAACTAGATATGCATCAAGATTGATCGTAAATCAACACATATAAATAAGCACAATCGAATCATGAATCAATGCCTCGACGGTAAATAGCAATACAGAATCACAACATATAGGATCGAATCATGCAAACCCACAGATTAGAATGAAAACTAGCCGTATATAATAAAATGTAATAAAATACGATTTAACCATAAAACGGAAATTAAATATATAAACCCTTGATGAAGCGTTGATGAACAATCGTTGGGCTTGAATCCTAACCTCAAAAAAACGAAACTCAGAAAGATTGTCCGACGAAACGCTCCGATCAGAGACAAAACGTAAAACAAATGAAGAATAATGCGTGAAACAACTCTAGAATGAAAATATATGGAACCTAAAGCTAAAAATCTGGAAAACTTATGAAAACCGAGAAAAGAGGCTCGAATCGTAGGTCACCCGTTGGGGCGAGGGTGTTGCCATATATATGTGCACACCCCAAACCCCACTTTGCCTTCGCCGCCGGTCTCATGAAAGCACTCGTCGCTAGGTGCGGTCGCGAGTAAGTCTCGCAGCGCTCTCCTCGCCATGATCGCTCTTGCGCCCGCATGGTACTCGCGATCGCGCTAGCGGTCGCTAGCATTCTGAACCGGTCGCGAAATCGTCCAAGAGCTTTCTCGCCGCCGGGCTTCGCTCATGCGGGCATGAGGTCGCGGTCGCGGCGTCGCTGGGTTCTCGTGGGTTGTTTAGCGGCCAACCTAGCGACCGCTAGGTTGGTCGCTAGAAACGAGCCGAGTGTATTTTTGGTTCGTAAGGCCGTTCCTTGCTTCGATTTTCAACATATGGACCTACACAACACCAAAAGAACACCCAAGAGCAAGATCTTCTAGAAATAGATAAAACATTAAGAATCGATACGTAAACGCACATTAAACGAGCTAAACTCATCTTCAAATATCAACTATAAACGTGTAAAATGCGCGTTTATCACATATGAACCTCATATATCTCAACTACAATAAGAAAAAAATTTAGCATGCTCAACTTTATACCAAATTCATAATACATGCTTACAACTATTATATAAATATATTTAATTAACAACCTAAACATTTATCAAAAATACTCAAATTTCTCATGAAATAACAAAAGCATATAACTCCATTTTTCATGGATGGATTTCTCATTTTTTTATGTATATCTAAATAGGTTAGACAATTTCTAACCTTTTAATCGGAGTCGATCGTCGAAGAAATCGATTTTTCTAACTTGAAATTCAAGAAAAAGTGGAAGAACACTTCTCTTATTTTTTTCTCTTAATATTTTCGTGCATATGGTGAATGAGGAAGAAAAATATTCATTTTATGATGTATACTCTTATTCATGCCCTTTTTTAAAAATATCTTCTCTTAGTCAACAATATACAATTATCATATCTCATAAAAATTCACACATTCACTATCAAACAAAATAATACCTTATCTTATCATCAATTAATTATCTCATCTTATCTCCAAATTAAATACCTATCATACCCCGAATAAGCGGGGCCTTTGGGAATTCTCAAGCTTTAGCCGATGGTACAAAACTACTTTTCAAAGAAAATCTTCTGCCAGGAGCAACAAGATCAAGTTGGTAAGGATTAACCTTCCATTTCTATAGTCGATGATTATAAATGGCCTCTTTATCATTCTGTATAAATGTACTATTCTATTTGTACTGATATGGTTATCAAACTAAATACATATCACTATCAACAAAGATGAAAAATTTTCTTCCTTTCACACTTGCACAAATTTTCGGCTATCATAGAATAAATATACCATATGTCTCCATTTTTTCCATTTAATAATAATATGATATACTATAGGTCTTAGGTAATGATATAGATCATGAAAAAAATGAATAAGAACAATTCTATGCCCTAAAGGAATAATTTTGACATATTATTAGAAAAATAGAAATTAATTATCCAATCTCCATTTCTTTAACATATAAAAATATTGTAGAGAAAGAATATATAAAAAATTGCTCGTGATTCTTAAAACATTCATAGAACTTTCAATATCAAAATTCTATAAACTTTATACTAACAATTTTGAATCATGCAAAAACGTTAATAAGAAAGTCGTAATCACTTTATTTGTTCTTCATTAATATGAAATTAAATTCTAAGCATCATCGCTTAGAAAATAACGTAAGACTAATTATCAAAAATTAATCGACGTTGGAAAAACACTCTCGAAGGAATAACATATATATTCCTTGTTTTACTAATTGTGTAAAGATATAATATAAAACTTCTCGCATTATGGATAATCGAAATTGAGCTTCGATAAATTACTATTTCGATTATCGAAACAAAAACCATAATTAACGACTTATATTATCATAACCTAGTTTTAAATAATCGGGATATTACATTCTACCCCCTTAAAAGAAATTTCATCCCGAAATTTGCATACCTTAGAAAAGTCTAAGATATCTTTCCATTATAATTCTCAAGTTCCCACTTGGCTTCCCCTTGTACATGATGTCTCCATAGGACTTCCACTAAAGGTATAGACTTCTTTCTTAACTGTTGAACTTTACGATCTAAGATATTCGTGTAGGGAAATCTGATTTTAACCCTCTCCCAGGATCTATCTTGATGTTTAATTCACCATACATTGATTATATACCTAGCATGCACCTATATAATTAATTGCAACACGTAGGGTTTCTCGTGTTTACCTTCAACTGTCGAGGTGGATCGGGATGAACGGATCGAGACTCGTGCTTTGACCTTCCGGATCAGATCCCGGTTGTCCAATCTCCAACGCCGAGCGAGGACGATCTATGGAGAATGCTTCAAAATCACCCAATGCTCTTAAGAATTTTCAAAATATCTCTAAGGACGAACCTCACCTCGAAAATAATGATGTTGATTATTAATCATTAACTTAGATTTAATCTCTTACCTCATATTTATAATGCATTACCATAATCCTATATGGAAATTACCATAATCCCATATGAAAATTACCATAATCCCATATAGAAATTACCATAATCCTTTATGGAAATGATTATTACCATAATCCTATATGGAAAGGATCTATGCATATCCCATAAATATAATAATATCCTTATAGGATAAAGAGAATCAAATCCTTGCCTTGTAGAGCATAGGGCCGATTTTACCTAGCTTACGGCCCGGACGGGCCAAAACCCAAGGATCAAATGCAAGGAATAAAGATGGGCCTCAAATAAATTAATTATCTTATGTTCAAACCTGTAACATAAATTAATTTATAAACATTTATTCATGCCACTAGAGAATAAATGCCGACTTACCCCTTTATTACCGGGTTGAGTCGGGTTTGCACTTAGACATTACGAATCCTCGTATTTAAGATATCGAACGTCCATTAATTATTTATAGCATTCTCGATCGCTTAAAATAATTAATATCTTTAATTCCTTAAGTAGTACCACTCAACCTTATTATTGTACTTGAGCTAACTCAACCTCGCAGGGTTTAGTACAATAAACCTTTGAGCTCCTTAAGGGGACGCCATCATCCTAAACGGATACGGTGACTGATATAGATAACTAGCATGACATACAAGCACCGCCACCACCCAAGATGCGGAGAATATGGGTTAGAACATATAACCTCACCCATAACAAGTCAAAGTGATGGTAAGCAACTCATACTAATCTAATACCTTATCGAGGTTTAGATCATCGAAGTCACCGAGATCTTGGTTCTTCACGACGGTCGATAGAAGAACTCATCTCACCGTGATCCTTCAATACGCCGTAGAAGTACCAAAGATAGACAAGCAACCAAGTCAAGTCACTTCTTATCTATATCAAGCGACTATACCGACAACTCGCCCTCAAGTTGTCTCACCAGAAACATTTTATATCTCATTAAGCTCGACCAATCATACGCACTTCGTGATCTTCTACACATCGTATGATCTAACTTATATATGAGATAAGGGGACACAGATATATGCAATCAAGTATTCATTTCGGATAGGAGATTGTAATAGTGGTAACAGAAATATTGTATACAAGCTCAACAAAACCGCTTTCAAGATACAAATCCAACAATCTCCTACTTATACTAAAGCAAACTTTAGTATACAATGTGTCTCTACTAGTTATTACAAACAAAACCATCACTTTGCTTCTTCCACTTATACAAAAGTTTTCTAAGTGGGTGCCATCAAGCGCAATTCAAGTCCTCTAACGTCCCGCACGTAGACTTATTGCGCAGACTTTAGAGGTGCCATCTAGCGCAATTCAAGTCCTCTAACTTGCCCAACGTAGACTTTTGCGGCAGGCATTAGTGAATGGATCCGCTAGGTTATCCATCGTAACAATCTTTGCATTCAAGACGCCCCTCGCCTAACGATTTCTCGTATGACATGGTACTTTCTCTATGTGTTTGGTTACTTAGGATCCGTGGTTCCTTGAGTTTGCCATCGAACCCGAGTTATCACAAGAAACTATGATACTCTTGGGCAAATCAGTACCACATCTAGATCCATGAGGTAGTTCATGAACCATACAGCCCTTAGACCTCCGGCTGCTACATATTAAGCTTCCATGGTAGAGTCGGCAATACATCTCGCTTTGCACTCCGCCAGATACGGCTCCACCTCCCAAGGTAAACACATAGTCTCGAGGTAGACTTATTCTTATCACGGTCACTTTGAAACCGAGTCCGAATAACCCAAAGGCATTAGACTATCTCAGATAGTAAATTAGCCTATAATCTCAAGTCTTTTCGTGTACTTGAGTATATGCTTCTTGCAAATCCAATGAACTTGTCGAGGTTAGATCGATATCTTGCTACTATGCCTACCGCATAGAAGATATCGGCCTCGTGCATAGCATTGCATACATGAGACTTCCTACGGCGGAAACGTAGCGAACTTGTCTCATTTTCTATCTCCTTTGCAACATAGGTGACTGCTCCTTAGATAAAGGAACGCCATGTCTGAAAGGTAGCAATTCTTTCTTGGCGGTTTGCATAGTAAAATGAGTAATCACAGTGTCAATGTAAGACGCCTGAGATAAGCTCAACATTTTCTTCTTGCGATCTTGTAAACCTTGATCCCAAGAATGTACGCTGCATCTCCTAAGTCTTTCATTTGAAACTGATCGGATAACCAACTCTTTACGTCTGATAACAACTTCACATTGTTGCCAAATAGAAGAATGTCATCTACATAAAGTGCAAGAAATACCACATCACCGCTGACATCTAACCGATACACACAACTCTCGCTAGGAAACTGGGTAAATCCATAGACTTTACCACCGTCAAAGCGTAAGTTCCATGATCGTGAGGTTCGCTTAAGTCCATAAATGGACTTCTTAAGCTTCCATACTAGATGCTCTTCACCCTTTACCACATAACTTTCGGGTTGTGCATATAGATGTCTCTACCTTCCTCAAGGTAACCGCTTAGAAAAGCGGTTTTAACATCCATTTGCCAAACCTCTGGGTTTAAGTGGGCTGCTATGGCCGTAAGAATTCGATGGACTTGAGCATTGCTACTGTGTGAAAAGGTCTCATCGAAATCGATGCCCTCAACTGAGTGTACCCATTCGCCACAAGCCCGGCTTCAAAAGCCGAAACCTCTCCATCGGAATCTCTTCCTCTCAGATATCCACTTACTATCTACGGCTTCCTTGCCATCCGGTAGAGGTGTCTTTCATATACATCCATAGCCGTTATGGACTCCATTTCTAAGTCCATGAGGCGTGCCATAATCTTGCATCAATGTCTTGTATTGCCTCCTTGTATGTCCATGGATCGATTATTGCTCGCTCGTTTCTCGACTAAACCAAGATTCTCCCACGAACATAAATCGCTCGGGTTGACGAACAACCCTCCCACTACTACGAGGTTCTACAGCACAATGGCAACGGTGGGTGCGAGAATTTGTGGTTCTCTATTTTGCATAACTTGTCGGGTAGGTACCACTCAGACGGTCGGTATCTCCAAAGGAACTCGACCCACTTCAATTTCTTGAAGTATCTCGTGTCGATCCTCCCACTAGACTCGACATCTCGCACCTTCGCCTAATCGGTGGTAGAATACGATCATCTTCTAATTCTTCAAGAATGATTTCAACTTTGGATTTATGATTCTTCATATAATCCTCTTCTAAGAATCGGGCATTAGTGCTAATAATGACCTTCCGATCCTTAGACTATAGAATAAACCACCTTCGCTCCTCTAGGATATCCAATAAATGCCTTGCGCCGGATCTAGCCTCCAACTTTAAGCCTTCTTGTTCAAAGACGCAGGCGGATCGCCCCACATCCTTATGTGGTTTAAACTGGCTTGCGCCCAAACCACAACTCGAAAGGGTCTTTTCGATCGACTTGACGGTACTAGATTTAGCAAGTATGCCGTTTCTAAGGCATACCCCGTAACTAAATAGGCAATATTGCATAACTCATCATTGATCTAACCATTTCCAAAAGAGTCCTATTTCTTCGCCTCCGACACACCATTTTGTTGTGGTGTGCCCGGTGAAGTCTTGCCGGGAGGTAATCCCATACTTCACTAGATAGTCCATGAACTCACATCGAGGTATTCGCCACCGTGATCGCACCGCAGCGACTGATACTCTTACCAAGCTTCGCTCCACTTCCGCCTTAAACTCTTTGAATTTCTCAAAGCATTCTGACTTATGTGAAGCGGTATACGATCCGCACCTTGAGTAACCGTCAATGAAAGTGACAAAATACTGCATACCTCCACGAGCTTGTGTGGACATCGGTCACACACAGTCGAATGGACTAACTCTAACATTTCTTTGGCTCTATAACCCTTCGCATGGTCCGGTCGACATCTTACCTTCTATACGTGATTCGCAGATCGGAATGGAGTAATCGTGAGATTACCCTACGCCCATTTTTAGCCGCTTTGGATCCTATTTAGATTGATGTGACCTAATCTAAGATGCCGAGAGAAATATGGTGTCATCTTGCTGAAGAAAACTTTTCTTTCTAGGGTTTGAAGAAGATACAACATAGTTATAGGTATTATGTTTTGCGTAATTAGTATAAAGCTTAATTATATAAAGTGCCAACACGTATAACTACGTCATTTCTTATGATAGAAACACCACTATCAAAAATAACGTAATATCCATGAATAAACAATTTCAAAATGTAAACAAGGTTCCGCCGAAAATCCGCACATATAAAACGCCTTTTAAAACTAAAACTGCTCTCTCAAAACATAAAGTAACATCTCCGACCGCAACGGCCTCGACTTTCGCCACGCTGCCCATGGAGATCGTTATCTCGCTATCACTCGCCTCCTTGTCCGCAGGAACCCCGCAGGTGTAACAAACATGATCTGCCGCACGTGTCTATTACCCAAGAATGGGTAGAACAAGTCGCCAAACATGTTTCACATTAAAGCAAATGGCGACTGAGCCTTCGAGCTTGGGGCACTTAGCCTTCCAATGCCCGCCTCACCGCACTTGAAGCACTTGCCCTTCTCCTTCGCTTTTTCAAACCACGGTAGAGCCCTCAGATTACTCCCACACTTTTCTTTAGCCTTAGCATCTCTTGAATTCCACTTTTCCTTTTCATCTTCGATAAAGCAAAGCTTTTCTTTGAGGTGCGATTAAAGATCAGTGTGACTTTGCCCATTTATGTTCTTCCGCTACAAGATCCTCTTGCATCAATCTAGAGTATAACTCTTATCATAAAGGACGCTTTATAACGGAAGTCATCAAAAGACTTGGGCAAAGTGTTGAGGATCATATCGATTCTCGACTAAGTCATCAATATATCCGCCAACCAACTCGAGCTCTCCAAGAGATTGATCATTTGCTCTACATGGTCATGCACCAATCGCTTCCTTCATTGAACTCGACATTATTGATTTTGTCTAACTATGACAAGCGATTCTGTCCGACTCTCATACGATTTCATAAGACTTAGCCATATCATGGTCGCTGGATTTGTATACCGAAAGCGCTTTGGTCGAGCTTGTATACAATATTTCTCGTTACCACTATTACAATCTCCTATCCGAAATGAATACTCTATTGCATATATCCGTGTCCCCTTATCTCATATATAAGTTAGATCATACGGTGTGTAGAAGATCACGTAAGTCCGTATGATTGGTCAAGCTTAATGAGATATAAAAGTTTCACACCGAGACAACTTGAGGACGAGTTGTCGGTATATAGTCATGTATAGATAAGAAGTGACTTGACTTGGTTGCTTGTCTATGCCGGTGATGCGCCTCGACGTATTGAAGGATCACAATGAGATGAGTTCTTCTATCGACCGTCGTGAAGAACCAAGATCTCGGTGACTTACGATGATCTAAACCTCGATAAGGTATTAGATGAGTATGAGTTGTCGACCATCACTGACTTGTTATGGGCGAGGGTTATATGTTCTAACCCAATATTCTCCGATCTTGGGTTGTGGCAAGGCTTGTATGTCATGCTAGTTATCTCAGACGAGTCACCGTATCCGCTTAGGATGATGACGCCCCTTAAGGAGCTCAAAGGTTTATTGTACTAAACCCCGCAGTTGAGTTAGCTCAAGCACAATAATAAGGTCGAGTGGTACTACTTAAGGAATTAAAGATATTGATTATTTTAAGCAATGTAATGCTATAAATAATTAATGGACGCTCGATATCTTAAATACGGGATTCAGAATGTTCAAGTGCAAGCCCGACTCAACTTCGGTAATAAAGGGGTAAGTCAAGATTTATTCTCTAGTGGCATGAATAAATGTTTATAAATTAATTTATGTTCTTTGAACATATGATAATTAATTTATTTGAGGCCCATCTTTATTCCTTGCATTTGATCCTCGGTCGGCCCATCCAGCCCGTAAGCTAGGTAAAATCGCGCCCTATGCTCTACAAGGCAAGGATTTGATTCTCTTTATCCTATAAGGATATTATTATATTTACGGATATGCATAGATCCTTTCCATATAGGATTATGGTAATAATCATTTCCATAAAGGATTATGGTAATTTCTATATGGGATTATGGTAATTTTCATATGGGATTATGGTAATTTCCATATAGGATTATGGTAATGCATTATAAATATGAGGTAAGAGATTAAATCTAAGTTAATGATTAATAATCAACATCATTATTTTCGAGAATTGAGGGTTCATCCTAGAGATATTTTCGAAAATTCTTGAGAGCATCGGGTGATTTTCTCAAGCATTCTCCATAGATCGCCCTCACCGACGTTGGAGATTGGGCAACCGGATACATCCCGTAAGGTCAAAGCACGAGTCTCGATCCGCTCATCCCGATCCACCTCGATGATTCAAAAGTAAACACGAGAAAACCCCACGTGTTGCAATTAATTATATAGGTGCATGCTAGGTATATAATCAATGTATGGTGAATTAAACATCCAAGATAGATCCTCGGGAGAGGGTTAAAATCAGAGTTCCCTACACGACTATCTTAGATCGTAAAGTTCAACAGTTAAGAAAGAAGTCTATACCTTTAGTGGAAGTCCTATGGAGACATCATGTACAAGGGGAAGCCACGTGGGAACTTGAGAATTATAATGGAAAGATATCTTAGACTTTTCTAAGGTATGCAAATTTTGGGACGAAATTTCTTTTAAGGGGGTAGAATGTAATATCCCGATTATTTAAAACTAGGTTATGATAATATAAGTCGTTAATTAAGGGGGTAGAATGTAATATCCCGATTCTTTTATAAGGAATTAAAGATATTAATTATTTTAAGCAATGTAATGCTATAAATAATTAATGGACGCTCGATATCTTAAATACGGATTCAGAATGTCTAAGTGCAAGCCCGACTCAACCGGTAATAAAGGGTAAGTCAAGATTTATTCTCTAGTGGCATGAATAAATGTTTATAAATTAATTTATGTTAAAATTTGAATATAAGATAATTAATTTATTTGAGGCCCATCTTTATTCCTCAGATTTGATCCACTGGTTGCCCATCCAGAACTGTAGCTAAGTATGGAAATCGCACCCTCTCTCTACAAGGTAATGATTTGATTCTCTTTATCCTAAAAGGATATTATTATATTTATGAGATATGCATAGATCCTTTCCATATAGGATTATGGTAATAATCCTTTCCATATAGGATTATGGTAATTTCCATATGAGATTATGGTAATTTCCATAAATGATTATGGTAATTTCCATATGGGATTATGGTAATTTCCATATAGGATTATGGTAATGCATTATAAATATGAGGTAAGAGATTAAATCTAAATCAATGATTAGTAATCATCATCATTATTTTCGAGAATTTGAGGGTTCATCCTTGAGAGATTTTCAAAATTCTTGAGAGCTTGAGGTGATTTTTCAAGCATTCTCCATAGATCGTCCTCACTCGACGCTGGAGATTGGGCAACCGAGATACAGATCCGGAAGGTCAAAGCACGAGTCTCGATCCATTCCGCCTCGGCAGATTCAAAGGTAAACACGAAAACCCCAACGTGTTGCAATTAATTATATAGGTGCATGCTAGGTATATAATCAATGTATGGTGAATTAAACATCCAAGATAGATCCTCGGAGAGGGCTAAACATAGTTTTCCTTACACTGGTATCGAGCACAGGATCGGTATCTTGGCTCTGTTGGATTAATTCACGTTTGATTATTACGCGCGCTTAATTAATTGATGGATCCGTTGCTCATGGCTCGCTTAAATTTTGTCGGATTTTGTTTTCACCACGAGAAAATCCGTGGTTAGATTATATTTATTTTTCTGTAAATCTTATCTGTAAAAGTAAAACGAAGACGAAAGCAGCCAGATCGAGACGACGGGAAAAACGGGTCGCAAGCGTGCGGGCGGCGGCATGCAAGTCGCAGACGACGCCGCGGACGTGCCGGCGTGGCGGTCGAGCCTGCATCCGCTTTTCCGCCCGAATCGCTTTTGATGAGTCGGTCCGTGCGCGTGCACGCGAGGCCCGTTTTGAATCCGTCCGTGCCCGTGAACGCGAGGCCTGTTTTGAAGATTATAAAAATCAGACTTTGCAATTCTATGTAATAGATTAGGCGAGGAAAGTGCAGATTCCACGAGTGAGCCCCGCGATGAGCGTTTTTATTTTATATTTATCGCTCATTGCATGTCGTGGATGTTTAAATAGTCGAGTAGCATGCTATGTATGTTTAAATTACGTTGACAAACCTTTACGTGTTTTCAGTAAATTGGATGCGCATAGTAAGCATGCTAAGTTTATCGCGTTTTCAAGCATATTTTAGAATTACTGCGAGCATGTTTTACATGTCGAGTTCTATAGACAAGCATGCTAGATTACGTGATCTGCATGGACAAACCTTTTGAACAAAAAGACTAAGCAAGCAACCCGACAAATTAATTTTTAAAATTAAAATGTCAAGACCTCCACTTTTGATCTCTAAACAAAGCGAGACGACCGTGAGTAAACGCCCACACAGCGTGGCTTGCTTGCACTGCTTATCATAAGTTTGTTAGATGAGATTTCTAAATAAAACATTTTAAATCTATTGAGAAGTGGGAGTTTCATGTGTAAACGCCCACACGCTGGCTTGTATGTGCGATTTTCATAAGTTCTCTAGAGATAGATATAAAATAAGATAACAAAAGAATTTGAATTGGAAGCGGTATGGTCCGAGTGAGTATGCCAATTCTAAGAATTCATTTTCTTTGTTAAAATTGTGGTCATTGCTTAGACATCACCTCAGTACAACTTCCCGCCAAGTCCTTCTTGCGATAGTGATGTGGTCTAGAAAGGTCCAATCGTTAATTTCATTTGTCATAAGGATAAGTTGACATGGATTGAAATTAAACGACTAAAAGTATATTTTAGTCCGGTCGAGGGGTTCATGTGTAAACGCCCACACGCGTTTGCTTGCACTGCTTATCGAAGTTTGTTAGATGAGATTTCTAAATAAAACATTTTAAATCTATCGAGAAGTGGGAGTTTCATGTGTAAACGCCCACACGCTGGGCTTGCATGTGCGATTTTCATAAGTTCTCCGAGATAGATATAAAATGAGATAACAAAAGAATTTGAATTCGAAGTATGGTCCGAGTGAGTATGCCAATTCTAAGAATTCATTTTCACGTTAAAATTGTGGTCATTGCTTAGACATCACCTCAAGTACAACTTCCCGCTAAGTCCTTCTTGTGATAGTGATGTGGTCTAGAAAGGTCCAATCGTTAATTTCATTTGTCATAAGGATAAGTTGACATGGATTGAAATTAAACGACTAAAAGGTATATTTTAGTGTCGAGGGGTTCATGTAAACGCCCACACGCTGGCTTGCATGTGGGATTCCTTGGCGATTGGAGGTTTCAATTAATATTGTTTTATCAAAAGGTTACAATATTATTGTTACTTAATTATGTGCGATCGTATGCTTATGTGTTTACTTTATCGATTTCAGATATGTCTCTTACATCGATTATCAATATGCTCGCACAAAATCCTTATCCGTCCAAATTTTATCGAGTGGAAATGAAACATTGAGAATGTTCTTATCATGGAAGAAAATCTATTTGTACTCACTACACCCCGTCCCAAGCCTCTAGACAATTCATCTATCGATGAGGAGCGCAAGGAGCACGAGAAATGGGACAAATCAAATAGAATGGCAAAGTGCCTTCTTTGGTCACCATGTGCGAGTCCTCGCAACTCAAAGATCAAGAGATGGAAGATGCGACCACGATATGGCTAAGTCTTATGAAATCAGATGAGGAGTCGGACGTAATCGCTGTCATAATTTGACAAAATCAATAATGTCAAGTTCAATGAAGGAAATCGATTCTGCACATAACCATGTAGAGCAAATGATTAATCTCTTCGAGAGCTCGAATTGGTTGGAGGATATATTGATGTCGTAGTCGAATCGATATGATCCTCAACACTTTGCCCAAATCTTTGATGACTTCGTTATAAAGCGGTCCTTTATGATAAGAGTTATACTCTAAATTCATTACAAGAGGATCTAGTAACGGAAGAACATAAAATGGGCACGATTGCACGATCTTTAGTACGCACCTCAAAGAAAACCACCGCTTATCGAAGATGAAAAGGAAAAGTGGAATTCAAGAGATGCTAAGGCTAAAGAAAGAGTGGGAGTAATACAAAGGGCTTTACGGCGGTTTGAAAAGCGAAGGAAAAGGGCAAATGCTTCAAGTGCGGTGAGACGGGCATTGAAGGCTAAGTGCCCCAAGCTCAAGGCTCTAGGTACGCCATTTGCTTTAGTAACGGAAACATGTTTAGCGACTTGTTCTACCCATTCTTGGGTAGTAGACACGGTGCGATCGATCATGTTTGTTACACCTGCGGGGGTTCCTCATGACAAGGAGCTGAATGATGGCGAGATAACGATCTCCATGGGCAACGCGCGAAAGTCGAGGCCGTTGCGAATGGAGATGTTACTTTATGTTTTGAGAAAACAGCTTTAGTTTTAAAGACGTTTTATATATGCCGGATTTTCGACGGAACCTTGTTTCTGCTTTGAAATTGTTTATTCATGGATATTCATTGTTTTTATAGTGGTGTTTCTATCATAAGAAATGACGGTTATCGTGTAGGCACATTATATAATTCGCTTTATACTATTTACGCAATACATAATACCTATAACTATGTCAGATCTACATCAAACCTTAAAAAGAGAAAGTTTTCTTCAGAAGATGACACCTATTTTCTCCGGCATCTTAGATTAGGTCACATCAATCTAAATAGGATCCAAAGACCGGCTAAGAATGGAGAGTTGGGTAATCTCATAGTTACCCGCTCCCACCGCGAATCCGTATAGAAGGTAAGATGTTGACTGCACCCTTCAAAGCGAAGGGTCATAGAGCCAAAGAAATGTTAGAGCTAGTCCATTTCACCGTGTGGACCGATGTCCACACAAGCTCGTGGAGGGTACAGTATTTTTCACTTTCATCGACGATTACTCAAGGTGCGGATACGTATACCGCTTCACCGCAAGTCTGAATGCTTTGAGAAATTCAAAGAATTTTAGGCGGAAGTGGAGACGAAGCTAGGTAAGAGTATCAAGTCATCAAGGCTCGATCGCGGTGGCGAATACCTCAACAACGAAGTTCATGGACTATCTAGTGAAGTGTGGGATTACCTCCCAACAAGATTTCACCGGGCACACCACAAAAATGGTGTGACGAGAGCGTAGAAATATGACTCTTTGGAAATGGTTAGATCAATGATGAGTTATGCAATTTTACCTATTTCGCTCTAGGGTATGCCTTAGAAACGGCGATACTTGCTAAATCTAGTACCATCCAAGTCGGTCGAAGAGACCCTTCGAGTTGTGGTTTGGTATGAGTTTAGTTTAAGCCACATAAGGATATGGGGCCCAAAGACATGTCTTTGAACAAGAAGGCGACAAGTTGGAGGCTAGATCCGACGCAAGGTTGTTTATGGCTATCCTAGAGGAACGAAGGTGGTTTATTCTATAGTCCTAAGGATCAAGGTCATTATTAGCACTAATGCCCGATTCTTAGAAGAGGACTACATGAAAAATCATAAATCCAAAGTTGAAATCATTCTTCAAGAATTAGAAGATGATCGTATTCCACCACCGATTAGACCAAAGGTGCGAGATGTCGAGTCTAGTGGGAGGATCGACACCGGATACTTCAAGAAATTGAAGTGGGTCGAGTTCCACCGAGATACCGACCGCATAAGTGGTACCTACCCGACAAGTTGTGCAAGATAGAGAACCACAAGTTACTGCACACACCGTTGCCATTGTGCCTGTAGTACTGTCAGAGTGGGAGGGTTGTTCGTCAACCCAAGCGATTTATGTTCGTGGGAGAATCTTCGGATTTAGTCTGTGAAACGAAGCGAGCAATAATCGACCCATGGACATACAAAGAAAGTGATACAAGGTGTTGATACAAGATCTTGGAACTTACGCTTTGACAAAGTGGTAAAATCCTATGGATTTACCCGGTTGCCTAGCGAGAGTTGTGTGTATCGGTTAGATGTCAACGGTGATGTGGTATTTCTTGCACTTTATGCGGATGACATTCTTCTATTTGGCAACAATGTGAAGTTGGTTATCGACGTAAAGAGTTGGTTATCCGATCGGCCAAATGAAAGACTTAGGAGATGCAGTACATTCTTGGGATCAAGGTTTACCGAGATCGCAAGAAGAAAATATTGAGCTAATCTCGTGCGTCTTACATCGAGCACTTGTGATTACTCGCTTTAGTATGCAGAACCGCCAAGAAAGGATTGCTACCTTTCAGACATGGCGTTCCTTTACCTAAGGAGCAGTCACCTATGACTGCAAATGAGATAGAGGAATGAGACAAGTTCCCTACGCTTCCGCCGTAGGAAGTCTCATGTATGCAATGTTGTGTACGAGGCCCGATATCTGCTATGCGGTAGGCATAGTAGCTAGATATCGCTTAACCTCGACAAGCTCATTGGATCAGATAGAAGCATATACTCAAGTACCTTAAGAGGACTCGAGATTATAGGCTAGTTTACCATGCGAGATAGTCTAATGCCTTTGGGTTATCTGCACTGGATTTCAAAGTCGACCGTGATAAGAAAAAGTCTACCTCAGACTATGTGTTTACCTTGGGAGGTGGAACCGTATCCTGGCGGAGTGCAAAGCAGCGATGCATTGCGGACTCTACCATGGAAGCCGAATATGTAGCCGCCGGAGGTCTGCTAATGAGGTCAGATGGTTCAAGAACTACCTCATGGATCTAGATGTGGTACCTGGTTTGCCCAAGAGTATCATGGTTTACTGTGATAACTCAGGTGCAATGGCAAACTCGAAGGAACCACGGATCCACAAGGCAACCAAACACATAGAGAGAAAGTACCATGTCATACGAGAAAACGTTAGACGAGGGACGTCTTGATTGCAAAGATTGATACGACGGATAACCTAGCGTATCCATTCACGAAAGCCTCGCCGCAATAAGTCTACGTTGGGCACGTTAGAGGACTTGAATTGCGCTAGATGGCACCCGCTAAAGCCTTCCGCAATAAGTCTACGTCGGGCACGTTAGAGGACTTGAATTGCGCTAGATGACACTGCTAAAGCTCGCAAGAATAAGTCTACGTCGGGACGTTATAGACTTGAATTGCGCTAGATGGCACCCACTTAGAAAGGAAACTTTTGTATAAGTGGGAGAAGCAAAGTGATGGTCTTGTTTGTAATAGCTAGTAGAGAGACACATCAGATACTAAAAGTTTGCTTTAGTATAAGTGGGAGATTGTTGGATTTGTATCTTGAAAGCGTTTTGGTTGAGCTTGTATACAATGTTTCCTTTTACCACTATTACAATCTCCTATCTGAAATGAATACTTGATTGCATATATCGTGTCCCCTTATCTCATATATAAGTTAGATCATACGGTGTGTGAAGATCACGCGAAACTGTATGATTGGTCAAGCTTAATGAGATATAAAAGTTTCACACCGAGACAACTTGAGGACGAGTTGTCGGTATAGTCATGTATAGATAAGAAGTGACTTGACTTGGTTGTTTGTCTATGCTTTGTACGCGTCTCGACGTATTGAAGGATCACAAGTGAGATGAGTTCTTCTATCGACCATCGTGAAGAACCAAGATCTCGGTGACTTACGATGATCTAAACCTCGATAAGGTATTAGATGAGTATGAGTTCTTGACCATCACTTTGACTTGTTATGGGTGAGGGTTATATGTTCTAACCCAATATTCTCCGTATCTTGGGTGGTGGCGGTGCTTGATGTCATGCTAGTTATCAGATCGAGTCACCGTATCCGTTTAGGATGATGACGCCCCTTAAGGAGCTCAAAGGTTTATTGTACTAAACCATGCAGTTGAGTTAGCTCAAGTACAATAATAAGGTTGAGTGGTACTACTTAAGGAATTAAAGATATTGATTATTTTAAGCGATCGAGAATGCTATAAATAATTAATGGACGCTCGATATCTTAAATACGGGATTCGTAATGTCTAAGTGCAAGCCCGACTCAACTTCGGTAATAAAGGGTAAGTCAGCATTTATTCTCTAGTGGCATGAATAAATGTTTATAAATTAATTTATGTTCTGGGCTGAACATAAGATAATTAATTTATTTGAGGCTCATCTTTAATCCTTGCATTTGATCCCTGGGCTGGCCCATCCAGGCCCGTAGCTAAGTATGGAAATCGGCGCCCCTCTCTCTCTACAAGGTAATGATTTGATTCTCTTTATCCTAAAAGGATATTATTATATTTATGGGATATGTATAGATCCTTTCCATATATGATTATGGTAATAATCATTTCCATATAGGATTATGGTAATTTCCATATGGGATTATGGTAATTTCCATAAAGGATTATGGTAATTTCCATATGGGATTATGGTAATTTCCATATAGGATTATGGTAATGCATTATAAATATGAGGTAAGAGATTAAATCTAAGTCAATGATTAATAATCATCATCATTATTTTCGAGAATTTGAGGGTTCATCCTTTGAGAGATTTTCGAAAATTCTTGAGAGCTTGAGGGTGATTTTCCGAAGCATTCTCCATAGATCGCCCTCACCGACGTTGGAGATTGGGCAACCGGCATCGATCCGGAAAATCAAAGCACGAGTCTCGATCCATTCGCCTCGGCAGATTCAAAGGTAAACACGAGAAAACCCCAACGTGTTGCAATTAATTATATAGGTGCATGCTAGGTATATAATCTATGTATGGTGAATTAAACATCCAAGATAGATCCTCGGGAGAGGGCTAAACATAGTTTTTCCCTACAATGGCTGCATCTTCCATCTCTTGATGCTGGAGTTGCAAGGACTCGCACATGGTGACCAAAAGAAGGCACTTTGCCATTCTATTTGATTTGTCCCATTTCGTGCTTTGCGCTCCTCATCGATAGATGAATCGTCTAGAGGCTTGGGACGGGGTGTAGTGAGTACAAATAGATTTTCTTGAGCAGAAGAACATTCTCAATGTTTCGTTTCCACTCGATAAAATTCGGACGGATAAGGGATTTTGTGCGAGCATATTGATAATCGTGTAAGAGACATATCACGAAAAGACAATGTAAACACATAAGCATACGATCGCACATAATTAGTAACAACAATATTGTAACCTTTGATAAAACAATATTGATTGAAACCTCCAATCGCCCAAGGAATCCCACATGCAAGCCACGTGTGTGGGCGTTTACACATGAACCCCGACTGCACTAAAATATACCTTTTAGTCGCTTAATTTCAATCCATGTCAACTTATCCTTATGACAAATGAAATTAATGATTGGACCTTACTAGACCACATCACTATCGCAAGAAGGGACTTCATGGGAAGTTATACTCGAGGTGATGTCTAAACAATGACCACAATTTTAACGAGAAATGAATTCTTAGAATTGGCATACTCACTCTGACCATACCGCCCAATTCAAATTCTTTTGTTATCTCCTTTTAAAACTATCTCTAGAGAACTTATGAAAATCTCACATGCAAGCCACGCGTGTGGACGTTTACACATGAAACTCCCACTTCTCAATATATTTAAAAGGTTTTATTTAGAAATCTCATCTAACAAACTTATGATAAACAAGTGCAAGCAAGCCACGCATGTGAGCGTTTACTCAAGATCGTCTCACTTTGTATAGAGATCAAAAGTGGAGGTCTTGACATTTTAATTTGAAAAATTAATATGTCGGGTTACATGCTTAGTCTTTTTGTTCAAAAGGTTTGTCCATGCAGATCACGTAATCCTAGCATGCTTTTCTATAGAACTCAACATGTAAAACATGCTCGCAGTAATTCTAAAATATGCTTGAAACGCGATAAACCCGACATGCTTACTATGCGCATCCAATTACGAAAACACGTAAAGGTTTGTCAACGTAATTTAAACATACATAGCATGCTACTGCATTATTTAAACATCCACGACATGCAATGAACGATAAAAATAAAATAAAAACGTTCATCGTGGCCCACTCGTGGAATCTGCACTTTCCTGCCTAATCTATTACATAGAATTGCAAAGTACAGATCTTTATAATCTTCAAAAACGGGCCTCGCGTGCACGGGCACGGACCGGATTCGAAAACGGGCCTCGCGTGCACGGGCACGGACCGGACTCGTCAAAACAGATTCGGCCGAAAACGGATCCGGGCTCGGCCCACGCGCGGCGCCCGCGAGCGCCGTGCACGCCTGTGTGCCGCCGCCCGCGCGCCGTCGCGACCGTTTTCCGCCGTCTCGATCTGGTCGCTGCGTCGCGTTTACTTTTACGGATAAGATTACGTAAAAATAAATCTAATCTAACCACGCATTTTCTCGTGGTGAAAAACAAAATCGACAAAATAAAAACGAGCCACAATGAATCTACGATTCAACAATTAATATATTGCGCGCGTAATAATCAAACGTGAATTAATCCAACGAGCCAAGATATCGATCCCGTGCTCGATACCAATTGTAGGGAAATCGATTTAACCCTCCCGACGATCTATCTTCGATGTTTAATTCACCATACATTGATTATATACCTAGCATGCACCTATATAATTAATTGCAACACGTAGGGGTTTTCTCGTGTTTACCTTTGAATATGTCTAGGTGGATCAGGATGAACGGATCGAGACTCGTGCTTTGACCTTCTGGACTGTATCCCGTTTCCCAATCTCCAACGTCGAGTGAGGACGATCTATGGAGAATGCTTCGGAAAATCACCCAATGCTCTCAAGAATTTTCGAAAATATCTCTAAGGATGAACCCTCAATTCTCGAAAATAATGATGTTGATTATTAATCATTAACTTAGATCTAATCTCTTACCTCATATTTATAATGCATTACCATAATCCTATATGGAAATTACCATAATCCCATATGAAAATTACCATAATCCTATATGGAAATTACCATAATCCCATATAGAAATTACCATAATCCTTTATGGAAAGGATTATTACCATAATCCTATATGGAAAGGATCTATGCATATCCCATAAATATAATAATATCCTTATAGGATAAAGAGAATCAAATCCTTGCCTTGTAGAGCATAGGGGCGCCGATTTTGCCTAGCTTACGGGCCTGGATGGGCCAGCCCAGGGATCAAATGCAAGGAATAAAGATGGGCCTCAAATAAATTAATTATCTTATGTTCAATTTGTAACATAAATTAATTTATAAACATTTATTCATGCCACTAGAGAATAAATACCGACTTACCCTTTATTACCGAAGTTGAGTCGGGCTTGCACTTGACATTACGAATCCCGTATTTAAGATATCGAACGTCCATTAATTATTTATAGATTCGATCGCTTAAAATAATCAATATCTTTAATTCCTTAAGTAGTACCACTCAACCTTATTATTGTACTTGAGCTAACTCAACTGCGCAGGTTTAGTACAATAAACCTTTGAGCTCCTTAAGGACGCCATCATCCTAAACGGATACGGTGACTGACACGATAACTAGCATGACATACAAGCACCGCCACCACCCAAGATGCGGAGAATATTGGGTTAGAACATATAACCTCACCCATAACAAGTCAAAGTGATGGTCAAGAACTCATACTCATCTAATACCTTATCGAGGTTTAGATCATCGAAGTCACCGAGATCTTGGTTCTTCACGACGGTCGGATAGAAGAACTCATCTCACCGTGATCCTTCAATACGCCGAGACGCATCAAAGATAGACAAGCAACCAAGTCAAGTCACTTCTTATCTATACCGCAGCTTATACCGACAACTCGTCCTCAAGTTGTCTCGTTTGTGAAACTTTGATATCTCATTAAGCTTGACCAATCATACGGACTTCGTGATCTTCACACATCGTATGATCTAACTTATATATGAGATAAGGGACACGGATATATGCAATCAAGTATTCATTTCGGATAGGAGATTGTAATAGTGGTAACAGAAACATTGTATACAAGTGATAAACGCGCATTTTACACGCTTATAGTTGATATTTGAAGATGAGTTTAGCTCGTTTAATGTGCGCCACGTATCGATTCTTAATGTTTTATCTATTTCTAGAAGATACCGCTCTTGGGTGTTCTTTTGGTGTTGTGTAGGTCCATATGTTGAAAATCGAAGCAAGGAACGACGCACGAGCCAATTATACACTCGGCTCGCTTAGCGACCAACCTAGCGGTCGCTAGGATGGCCGCCAGGAAACACGCCGAGAACCCAAAGAACCAAGCGACCGCGATAACGTGCTCATGAGCGAAGCCCGCCGCCGAGAAAGTCATGGACGATTTCGCGACCGGATCGAAATTCCTAGCGACCGCTAGCCATGGTCATGAAGCAACCAAGCGGGCGCAAGAGGCGCATCGGGCGGGCGAGAGGAGGCGCGAGACTTACCTCGCGACCGCACCTAGCGACCGCGAAGGGTGGTCGCGAGGCAGCGTATGAAAAACTAGGGTTTGGGGCGTGCCTATATATACGGCAACACCTCGCCCCCAACTTCGCACCTATGATTCCGCAGCCTCTTTTCTCGCTTTTTCATAAGTTTTTGAGTTTTAGCTTTAGCTTCCATATAGTTTCATTCTAGAGTTGTTTTACGGATTGTTCTTCGTTAGTTTTACGTTTGTCTCACGATCCGAACGCTTCGTCCGGACAATCTTTGCAAGTTTCCGTTTTCGGCGAGGTTGGGATTCAAGCCCAACGTGTTCATCCAACGCTACATCACGGGTTTTATATATTTAATTTCCGTCTTTATGGTTAAATCGTATTTCATTTCGCTTATTATGTCGGATAGTTTTTCGTTTCTAATCCCTGGGTTTGCATGATTCGATCCTATTTATTGTGATTTGCTATCGCTATTTACCGTCCATGCATTGATTCATTGATTCGATTGTGCTTATTTATATGTGTTGATTTCGATCAATCTTGATGCATGTTTAGTTGTCGGTTAATTACGTAATTGTGTTAATTGTCAATCGATATCGAATGCATGATACGAATGAGCCTCGAGTCGTGGCGAGATAGGATATTAAGTAGGAAGCATATTCTTTGTGATCCGCTTGGAGTTACTTGTTTTCACCTAGAGACGAATAAAGTAATAGGGAAAACTAGTAATCTCTGACCGCTTTTGTCGTAATGTAAATTGTCGGTTATATATGTGATCTTCCATATTGTGCGGATTAAAATTGGTTAATAGGAACAGGATAAACATACGTTGTGGATAGGATTAATGCAGCCCTAGTGGTTAGTCCTCTTTATACGCTTTTAAACATCCGAGTGTTTATTGCTTTAATTTACTGCTTTGTTACCTTTGCTTTGGATTGAGTTCCGAAGCCCTAAAATCTCACAAAACCATATTTGTTGCTTGGATAATGATGAATCCTTGTTGAGTTAGCTTCTGTCTTTTCGCATTACAATCCCTGTGGATACGATACTTCGCTTACCCTATATTTACACCTTTTCGTGTTAGAAAAATAAGCGATCAAATTTTGGCGCCGTTGCCGGGGATTGTTAAGATCATATAGGAATAACTTGACAATTTGGAATTATTAATTCAAGTTGTACTTTTATTTTTTATTTTTATTCCTTGCCAATCTGATTTCCTTCTTTTCCTCCAGGTAGTTTATGTTCACAAGGTCCCGAGGACCTCCTGAACTACACTTTGATCCGGAAATCGAAAATTCACAAAGGAGAAGGAGAAGGGCGAGAAGAAAGGAAGCAATGGCAAATCGAGTGCAGGCGTGCCTCCGAAGTAGCTGACGCCTGTTGGCGGATTTCACGAAATGCGGCACTAATTGGCGACTATGGGACTCGTTGTCCCCTGCTCGAGGCGGCAAGACCGTTGAATTACATGTCAGACCTCCCACCGAGCAATTTCAAGGAGGCGGATGGGGCCTGTAGTAACGCTAACAATTTTGAGTCAAGCCGCCCTAATCAAGATGGTTCAAGGGAGCAGCTGGAGGAGGAGTCACAGAGGATCGAACGCCCATCTCGAGACCTATCTCGACATTTGTGACACCATCAAACAGAATGGGGGCCACAAGACACAACTGATGCGTATGTTCGGATTCTCTCTACGAAATCAAGCAAAGGCGGTTCAAGACCTTAGATCGTACGGCATCAACGGTTGGGCGATTCTGTGAGAAATTCCTTTGAAGTGCTTTCCTCCGGCTAAAGCACGTAAGATCATAGCCGAGATTTCCACTTCTCCCGATTAGGAGATGAATCTTTATTCGAGTCGTGGGAAAGATTCAGGGCCTATTGAGAAGGTGCCCGCAAAGATGGATTCTCGAGAGCAGCAGACAGTTACATGTTTTTGGTGACACCTCACACGAGGAGTATTGTTGACGATCAGCGGGGTTGCTTATGAGAAGGCGACGTAGACGAGGCCACCGCATCATAGAGAGATGGCGGCCAACGGCTATCGATGGTCGATGGAGAGGACACCGGTGGTGAAGGTCGCTACCGCTGAAGGTGATTCAAGTATGATAATATTATGGGCAGTTCACCTTGTTAAGAAGTCAATTTGAGAAAGAAAGGAAAGGAAAAGGCACGGCTCGTATAAATGCCGCAGAGTCGAGATGATCGGCCGAGGACGTGAATTACATAAATCGGAGGAACAACCGCCCCGGGGAATCCGCGACAATCCTAACAAATGTAAATCACCCAAATTTCTCGACGCCAACCCCAATAATTTTCAACTGACCTCTGTGTTTCTCGCCTCGAACGGAGTGATTCAAGAGACGAAGAAGCCGAGTCTAGAAGACATGATGCAAGATTGGTTGTAAGCAACCAACAATTGGCAACGAATCGTAATTCGCTTATAAGCAACACCGCGTAAGATTAATCATTTGGAGTCCACCGTGGCGGCTATGGGAAAGCACATGAAGATGATGGAGAATCAAATAAGTCGATAGCCGCACAACAGAACGGGCAAAGACAAGTCGGGCCAATTTCCGAGTAATACTGGGTAAACCCTAAAATCACCGTAATGCCATTCATTTGAGGTGGACGAGCTTATCAAAGTCACGAGGAGACAAACGGGAAAACGGGCATAAGAGAAAGAATTCGCTGATCGAGCTCATGATCATGAGCCCGGCCGCGAGGAATACAAAGAATGAGTTCATGGCGGCTCGGTAGGCGCAACAAGTAAAAACGTGCCCGCGATATGTCAGCCCGAGACCTAGCGAGCGACCTAGCGGTCGCGAGTAATTCTGAAGCGACCGCGAGAAATCATACAGAAGCTTCAGACGCGCACCTAGCGCCCGAGAAGACGCCCGAGCGCGCGTCCGCGAAGATTAAGGAAGATGTTGTACATGTGCCTAGCGACCGCACACGTGGTCGCGAGGCTGATCGCGAAGAGCAAGTTGTGAAGAAATTTCGACGACGTGCCTCCAATTCCGTTCCAAGCCATTTAGCCAAGCCCAAGCACGATGAGAAGTTGATTGTGTTCATGGAGATGTTCCAAAAGGTGCACATTAATATTCCTTTACTTGATGCACTTCGAGATATGCCGGGTTACATTAAGTTTCAAGGATGCTGTTGCGAAAAAGAAGCTTGGGAAATTCGAGACGATAAATCTCATCTCAAGAGTGCGAGGTCAGATCTTGCAAAAGTTTCCGCTCAGCGTAAAGATCCAGCGCTTCACCATAGCATGTCATCGGAGACGACATTCTCCAAGGTTACGTGTGATTTGAGGCGCAAGCATCAATCGATGCCGTTGTCCATTTTAACCGATTGAGATTGAGAGATCAAGCCGACCACCATAGCTCTTCGATGGCGAGATACATCGGTGACTTATCCGAAAGAGATAGTGGAGGACGTGCTCGTGAAAGTTCGAGATTTCATCTTCCCGGTGATTTCGTTGTTCTCGATATGCCGAGGATGGAATACACCTCTTATTCTCGGGCCACCATTCCTAGCGACCGGCAGAGCAATCGATAGCGTGCAAGATGGAGATCTCACCTTCCGAGTCAACGGATTTAGGAGATGAAAATCTCTATATATGATGCTATGAAGCGCTGACGAGAAGACCATGGAAGATTGTCGAGTTATAGAGCAGCTTGTCGCCCACTCACTTTCAATCACCGATCCGGTGGAGTTTTGTATGCAGAACTCGATTTTTCACCTTGAGCACCTTGATGAGGCGTGTGACGAGATTTTAGAGTATCTTGAGTCCATCGATGAAGTCGAGGCCCTCCCCGAGGAGTCGTTGTCTTATTTGGATGCGAGGAAGCCGATTGGAGGAGAGGACGCCGTGGTGAAGAAGGAAGAGACTACACCAAGATGGAGTTGAAAGAGTTGCGGACCACTGCAGATGCCTTCTTAGGCGGCGATGAGACGTGCCGGCGATAATATCTTGGCTTTGACTTATGAGAGACACTGAAACCGATGGTTGTGTTTGAAGATAAGTCTCGCAATTGGGTGGGCGATTTACGATATCGAGGGTCACCGATTTGCATGCACCGGATCCTGTTGGAGAATGAATACAAGCCAAAGGTGCAACCTCAACGTCGATTGAATCCGCAATGCAAGAGGTCGCCGTAAAAGAAGTGTTGAAGCTCCAGACGCAGCATGATCTATACCATATCCGACAAATGAGTGGGTTAGCCCTACTCAAGTGGTATCCAAGAAAGGGGGTATCACGGTGATCAGAGACGAGACGAACGAGCTTGTGGCAACAAGACTCGTAATAGGATGGCGAGTTTGCATCGACTATCGTGCTCTGAACACAGCCACGAGGAAAGACCATTTTCCCCTGGCCTTTATTGATCAGATGTTGGACAGACTAGCGGGGTATGAGTTCTACTGTTTTCGATGGATATTCTGGTACAATCAGATTGCCATCGCCTCAAGATCAGCACAAGACGGCGCCACGTGTCCGTATGGAGTTTTCGCTTATAGGCGAATGCCGCTTGATTGTGCAATGCTCCACCACGCTCCAGGTGCATGATGTCCATCTTCCATGGGTTGATCGAGAATATTATGGAAGTCTTTATGGACGACTTTTCCGTGTTTCGCTCTTCGTTCGACCATTGTCTCCATAATTTGTCACAAGTGCCGCAAAGATGTGAGGAGGCTAATCTTGTTCTCAATTGGGAGAAGTGCCATTTCATGGTGAAGGAAGGTATCGTGCTTGGTCACAAAGTCTCGGCCAAGGGATTGGAAGTGGATCGAGCAAAGATAGTCGCTATCGAGAAACTGCCTCCGCCTAAAAATATCAAATCAGTGAGGAGTTTTCTCGGTCATGCGGGTTTTTATAGACGGTTCATCAAGGATTTCTCGGCGATCACGAAACCATTATGTGGATTGCTCGAGAAAGATATGAAGTTCGTGTTCACGAAGGAGTGTTTGGAAGTGTTCGAGAAATTGAAGTTAGCCCTAATCTCGACTCCAGTTTTGGTCTCACCTGATTGGAGTCAACCATTCGAGCTGATGTGTGATGCGAGCGATTGGGCAGTCGGTGCTGTATTGGGGCAGAAACGAGACAAGCTTTTCCGAGTCATTTATTATGCAAGAAAGACTCTCGACTCTGCTCAAATGAATTACACCACCACGGAGAAGGAATTACTTGCTGTTGTCTATGCTTTTGATAAGTTTAGACCTTATTTGGTGGGCACCCACACCATCGTACACACTGACCATGCCGCCATTCATCATCTGTTCGCCAAGAAAGATTGAAGCCAAGATTGGTGAGATGGATCCTCCTTCTTCAAGAGTTCGACATGGAGATTAAAGATAGAAAGGGCTGCGAAAATGTGGTAGCCGACCACTTGTCGCGATTGGAGAAGCTATCAAGGAGAGGATAGGAAGATTGGCATAAAGGAGAACTTCCTGCACGAGCACATCTTGAGCGCCATCGATCACACACCATGGTACGCTGATTTTGTCAATTACTTGGTGATTGAGTTTTACCTCCATCGCAAAGGTCACTTGAAAAGAAGTTTCTCCACGATGTTAAGTTCTATTATTGGGACGATCCTCATCTCTACCCTCGATGTGCCGATGGTTCGATACGTCGCTGCGTTCCCAAGGAGAATGGGAGAACATAATCCACGAGTGCCATAGTTCGTTGATTGGAGGCCATTTTGCAACAAGCAAGACGGCAAAGATTTGCCACAGTGGATTCTTTTGGCCTTCGATCTTCAAAGATTGCCAATCCTTTATCAAGAGTTGTGATCGTTGTCAAAGAATGGGGAATGTCACTAAGAAAGACGAGATGCCACAGAAAACCATCATGGAGGTGGAACTATTTGACGTATGGGGGATCGACTTCATGGGTCCGTTCCCAATGTCTTGTGGTTACACGATATTCTTCTTGTTGGAGTACGCTTCCGTTGGGTAGAGGCGATTCCGACCGTCACGAACGACTCCAGGTAGTGATCAAGTTCCTTCACAAGAACATTCTCGACTGATTTGGAGTCCCGGGGCGCTGATCGTTGATGGGGATCGCACTTCAATAATAAGTGGCTAGGCAACGTTCTAGCCAAATATGGGTGAAGCATCGAGTCACCTCCCTACCATCCACAAGCAAGCAGGCAAGTCGAGCTCGCCAACCGAGAGATCAAGCGATTCTAGAGATTTTGGTTGTTCGGCGCAAGGATTGGGCCAAGCGGTTGGATGACGATGCTCTTTGGGCTTACCGGATTGCGTACAAAGCTCCCATCGAGCTATCTCCATATCAAATGGTATTTGGTAAATCCTGCCATTTACCGGTCGGCTCGAGCACAAAGCATATTGGGCGGCATTTAGGAGAATCAACATGGATTTCAAGGAGGCCGGTATGATGAGAAGTGACCAACTGTTGGAGCTCGACGAGTGGAGGAATGAAGCTTTCGAGAATTCTCGGATATACAAGGAAAGAGCTCAGAAATTCCACGACCTCCACATCCGTGCCAAAGGATTTTCGCCGGGTAATGAAGTCTTACTTTACAATGCTCGACTCCGTCTATTCCCGGGAAAGCTCAAGTCAAGATGGTCGGGGCCATATACCGTTTACCGTGCACTTGCAAATGGGAGTTACGAGCTCCTAGACTCGGGGGGCAACATTTTTAAAGTGAACGGCCAGTACCTCAAATCCTACTTCAAGTCACACTTCGACCGAGAAGTCAAGGTGACCCAGCTAAACGAACCATGATACGAGGTACCGTCGAGCTAGCGACGATAATTCTAGCACTGGTTGGGAGGTAACCCAACAGTTTTACATGCTTTATGTTTTTTTTTGTTGTTTTCGTTTTTGTTTTTGGTTGTGTTTCTTTGTTTGTGTCGTGTTTCGTTGTTTTGTTAGATCCCAAAGTTTAATAGCTTTCTTTTAAAAAAAAAAAAAAAAAAAAAATAAGTGTCTAGCGACCACCCTAGCGACCGCGAGGTCGCGGCGTGGTCGCGAGATTTGGGCAGAACGTTGTTTTCTGAGCGACTGAGCTCGCGGCCAAGCTCGCGATCGCGAGCTCGACCGCGAGATCCGTCGCGACCCGCGTCCTGACCCGCGCCCGCGTCGTGACCCGCGTTTTACCCTTATTTCTCCCCAAAATTCTAACCTACACACACACACACGTTTTCTGAAACAAAGAGCAGCAAACCTTCCCCTCTCAAGCACACAAGCACCTCTCTTCCCCAATTTTCTTGCATTTCTCCATCAAATCCACCCAAGGTATGCTATATTTGTTTAATTCTTCATGGGTTTACATTTATTGAGCATGATTAGGAAGGATTTGTTCCATTTATCCTCTTGAGGTGGGTTTAATTAAATTTGAGAGACTAGGGCTTATTTTGCTAGATTTGTTTGGTGTTTGAGCATGATTTGTCCAATGATAGGTTTATTAACGTTTATACACGTATATTGTTCGTCTAATGTGCCTACATTGTTGATTTGGGTTAAAAATTTGTGAAATAGCCTTGAAAAACATTGTCTTTCACGCCAAGACAACGATCAAGGCCGGCCGGGCGGCGCTGCTTCGGGCCTGGCTGCCATCGTCGCGCCCGTTGAACGACGTCACGGTGCTCATGACCACCCTCGCGACCGCGAGGTGTGGTCGCTAGTTTTCGCCCAGAACGTCCAATTTTGAAATTTTTGGCTGTGTGTGTGCTTTTCCCATTGTGTGTTATCTTGCAAGATCATATGACAATATGGGGGAAATAATTTGATTAAGTTGAAGTTTGGGGGATCTATATTGAGCATTTTGGGTTGACGTTTTGATTGTTTCATTCATACACGGGCTAACTTTGAAATTCTTTTTAGGTACAAATATGCCGCGTACTCACGGTCACAAGCGAAAGGGCAAGAGCATTGTCTCCACTTCCCACGACGAGACACAAGATGATTTCCACGATGAGCATCATGATGAGCCTCACGACGAGCCACGCATGGCACCACCAGATGAATTCGATCCCGAAAATTTTGGGGTCAGACTGCCGAGTGACTCGTCAAGAAGCCGTTGGGATAGATTGGTGAGATTACGGCATAGGCATTCACGTTTCATGTGCCTCAATACGTGTCAAGAGATAGGCATAACCAATGATGTGACGTGGTTAGCCGAGAGGTCCGGGCTGTACTCAGTTATCACAGCCAATTATCTTACATACCGGATCCTGACACTCGAATTCTTGTCGACTCTCCATGTTCACAAGACAAATGGCATGACGGACTACATCATGTTCGGCTCGACAATGAGCCCGTCAACTCTCCGTGGGCGAACTTAATGGCATAATCAATGGAGATCCGGAGGAAATTACATAGGGGCGTCGAGTACACGGTCAAAGCGTATGGCCAAAGTTCATGGGCGCTTGGACTCGAGCACACTCCATACTATGATGCCTCGAGATCGAAGGCTAGCTCGATCTGAATCCGGTCCGTTACTTCCACCGGCTCCTCACATTCACCTTACATGGCCGTTCGAATGCCGGCCTTGCCCTCTCACAAGATATGAGCATACTAATTGGGCGTGTTCAACGGAAGATGCATGCCGGCATGTTCTTAGCTCAAGACTTCCATATGCGATCCAGATTTGGGTAATTCGAAGATATGCATAGGGATTCGTTACCCCATTATCGATTTCTTTGGGATTACGATTCGAGAGTCCGATCTCACGACATCTTCTGGACAAGGCGTGCCTATCGCCCGAGCGTTCTGAAGAGGCACCCCGGCGTTACTTGTGGTCTGTTATATGATCAAAGCGGTCAATCAATCTTCCGCCCGCCCAATCCCGAGCTCACCGGTATAAGCGATGCTTTACTCCGGATGCCAAGCTGGAATATGAGCTCCTCCGCACATTATGCATGGACGCAGCGTGAGCAGCGCGAGGCCGGCGGCGAGCAACCGCATGAGCAGAACCGCCGAGGAGCAAGCCGAGCCGAAGTGGCTCCCCGAGACAGGCGGCATATTGCACCCGCCACCCGTTCAAAGCGACCGGGATTTATGATCGATTAGATCACATAGATGATCGTCTCAACCATATTGGCGGAACGACATCGATTATGGAGCAGCGAACAAGCCATCTACACCCAACAACAAGCACATCTCGAGCAACAACGAAAGATGATGGAGATGATGCAACAATGGAATCAGTGGCGTGGATTTTATCCGCCACCGGAGTAGCGCGGCTTTCCAGGTAAGTTTTCTCTCCCAACTACTCTTTTCTGCAAACCTTATGTTTCCACATGTTCACAATAAGTTTGGGGGGAGTAGACGAGTTTGGTTGGTTGAGAATCCTGTTTATGTTTTCTATGCTTTATAGGTTTAGTTGTTATGCTTTGGGATCTTTTGTCGTGTTTTTGTTTTGTTTTTCATTTTCGTGTCTGTCGATCAACGAGTTAAGTGAAGTATGTTAATCCATGTGGCCAATGATGATAGAAATTTTTGGTGAAATTTGATGATAGTGCGCATGATATGTTAGAAAATGGCGCATGAATGACGTGAAATGGCTTAGAGCATTGTTTTTCACCATTTGCTTATCCCGTGAGACTTGAGCTTCCTGTATACATATCTTGATCTGAGTTTACATTAATTGTGTGATATCGTGCATGTGATTATCTTCTAGAACTTGCCAAAACTGCTTTCAGTATACAAATCCAACAAGTCGTAGGTTATTCCTCATAACTCATAACTGGGTTAAGGATAACGTCATGATAATGGATCACGTGTTTTGGATCATACACGTACTTCCTTAACTGGGACACGTTGAAACATTATGTACATTCCCCAGACTTGGCGGAAGTGCCAATCTATAGGCTACTGGGCCTATTCTTTCCAAGATCTCATAAGGTCCTATAAAACGTGGTCTCAACTTTCCTTTTACTCCAAACCTTATAATTCCCCTCGATGGAGAGACCTTAAGAAAATTTTTATCTCCGCACTCAAATTGCGACCCAGCTGCGGCGTATCGGGCGAAGATTTACATCTATCCTGAGCTTCTTTTATCCTTTGTCCTATCCGGCGGACAATCTCGATCATCTCACTCACTGTGTCAGGCCCTAAAAGTTTTCTCTCACCTACTTCATCCCAATAAAGTGGTGATCGACACTTCTTTCCATACAACGCCTCATATGGGGCCATATCGATCGTTGCTTGATGGCTATTGTTGTAGGCGAACTCAATAAGTGGCAGAACGTGTTCCCAACTTGCACCTCAATCCAACACTGTTGTTCTCAACATATCTTCAAGTGTTTGTATTGTTCTTTCTGACTGTCCATCTGTCTGTGGGTGGAAAGCTGTGCTAAAGTTTAACCTCATGCCCAACTCTTTTTGTAAGCTAGTCCAAAATCTAGAAGTAAACTTGAAATCTCGATCTGATGTGATGGATTTTGGTACTCCATGTAGGTGTAAGATTTCTCTTATATTCAACTGAGCTAACTTATCAGATCCATAAGTAATCTGAATTGGTAGAAAATGTGCACATTTCGTGAGTCGATCCACTACCATCCATATAGCAGTATTACCTCTTTTTGACTTTGGCAGTCCTGTCACGAAATCCATTGCTATGTCATCCCATTTCCACTTAGGTATCTATAGAGGCTGTAACTTCCCATAGGGTCGCTAATGCAATGCTTTCACTTGCTGGCAAATAAGACAACGTTCGACAAATGAGGTTATATCTCATTTCATTCCTTCCCACCAGAACTTTTCTGGTAATTCCTGATACATCTTAGTGCTACCTGGGTGAGCGGTATAAGGAGTATCATGGGCCTTACTCATGATATCATTTCTAAGTTCATTATTGTTTGGGAAGCATAACCATTCCTCAAACAATATAGCATTGTCTGGCGCTTCTTTAAAATCCTTCAGCCCTTTGTCCTCATTTTTACTCGTATCCTTTCCAATTTTTCATCTTTTCTCTGTTCTCCTATTATTCTTTTCTTCAAGTCAGATGTCACCATGAGTATGGAAATATGACTCATGATAAATCCACAGTAGCTCGACTATTTCTATCTTCATTTTCATGAACTTTTAAATGAGTTTTCCTTCTTTTGTAAGGAGACATCCTAACTTGGATTGAGTTTTACGACTTAGGACATCGGATACTACATAAGCCTTTCCTGGTTGATAATTTATACCACAATCGTAATCATTTACTAATTCGAGCTATTTAATCTGTCTTATGTTCAAGTCTTTCTGCTCGAAGAAGTATTTCAAACTTTTATGATCTGTGAAGACCTCACACCTCACTCGATAGAGGTGGTGTCTCCAATTCTTTAGTGCGTGTACTTGATAAACCTCATTTCTGCTTGTTTTATAAGGCCAATTCTGTTCGTTTTATATTTGATAAGTGATCATTTGAGCTGTCATTTGATATGTTTATGTTTACCTTGAAAGATATTATACCGTGTGTATTTCGTGCCATTTTAGCACAGATTTTGATGTCAAAAAAGGTGGATCACGATAAAGAGGAATGGTTGGCCTGTGATAGCTCGCGACCAAGCATAGCAAAGAAGACTCGCGAGTCAAGCTCGCGAAGATGAACGAAGATTTGACATGGGATGCCTTACGAGTTTACTTCACGACCTTTATTCGCGACCAATTGTCGCGAGCTAATCTCACGATGAAGAACGGGCGTTGACTCGCGACTTTCTCTCCCGACCCTTGCTCGCGAGCTAACCTCGCGAGCCAATGCGGCCTAGGGTTCCATATAACGCGCAGCCGAGACAGAATGAAGGAAGAACTGGGAGGCCTGACAAACCTTTACAGAAGAGCTTTTTACCTTACCTTTTACTTTGGCACGAGATTAGAACAGAACGCATTTTAGTTTGAGATTTATTTTACATTCCAGTTTTTGTTTCAGTTTTATTCAAGTTCAGAATATTTACGGATTCAAGTTGTTACATTATTCATCATGGATTCATACGGCTTTATCTTTTCAATTCAGTTTATGTTTTATTTATTTAATTCTTGCTTTAGTATTTTAATTATGAGTAGCTAAAATCTTGTATTGATCCTAGGGTTTGTATGACTGACTAGATTCGTATGATTTATCTGTTGATACTATTTTGCCGTCCCATTCATGATTTATGATTCTTGGCTTTAATTCTCATGTGTTGGTACCTGATCAATATTGATGCATGCTAGTTATGTGATTGATGTCATAGCGGAATTAATTGCATAGTCGATATCTTGAATACATAATACAGATTTTACCTTGCGACCTGGCGGGGATAGGTGAACTATAAGAGGTTATTCTTTGTGTGCTTTTGGTAATTAGCTTACTTATCTTAAGACCTGACGGAGATAGAGTTTAGGCTAACCTACTACTATAGGTTGTCCTGACGGAAGACTGTAGTTACATTAGTAATCCTTCATATGAATGTGTATTAAATTGGTAAACAGATTAATAGATTAATTGTGTGAATCTGGTTAGGTTAAGTACATCCCTAGGGTCAGTCTTTTATTCCTGAGTTCATTCTATTTTATTTTGAGTCTAGTTTAATAACCATATCTCTTAATTTTGTTGTCTGAATAATAATCAAGATTCTGTGTTAATTATTCACTGTGTTCTCGATTATCAGTCTCTGTGGATACGATATAATACTTGCTGTTTTACTATCATTTAATTGGTAGAAAATTAAGCGATCAGTACTACTGCTGCCAGTTCCAGATCATGAGTTGGTTAGTTCAATTCAAGTGGTCTAAGTAATCGTGATGCATAGGCTATCACCTTTTCCTCCTGCATTAACACACAACCTAGTCCGTTCTTGGAACCATCAGTATAAACCACATACTCTTTGTTTGATTCTGGAACTGCTAGTACTAGTGACTAGTTAATTTTTCTTTGAGTTTTTGGAAACTTGCCTCACATTCGGAGTAGCTATGTCATCGACCTTGCTATCTTAGAGAATCCCTCAATGAATCTCCGATAGTATCCAGCTAATCCTAAGAAACTCCTAATCTCATTTTGGGTCGTTGGCGACTTCCATTCTTTCACTGCTTCAACCTTTGCCGGATCCACTTTGATTCCTTTTGAATACACAATGTGCCCAAAGAAGATTACTTCTTTAAGCCAAAATTCACATTTGCTAAACTTGACAAAAACTTGTTCGACTCTTAATGTCTGCAAGATAGTTCTCAAGTGTTCTTTATGCTCTTCCTCGTTCTTCGAATAGATGAGGATATCATCTATAAAGACTAAGATAAATTTGTCTAAGTACGAATGGAACACTCTATTCATGAGGTCCAAGAACACGGCTGGTGCATTTGTTAGTCCGAATGGCATAACTATAAACTCATAGTGGCCATATCTTATTCAGAAAACCGTTTTGGGTACATCTTCTAGTCGCACCTTGAGTTGATGGTAGCCTGATTTGGGATCGATCTTCGAGAACACACTTGCTTCTTTTAATTGATCGAACAAATCATCTATCCTTAGCAGTGGATATTCGTTCTTAAGTGTAAGCTTATTCAGTTCTCGATAATCTATGCATATTCTCAACGTGTCATCTTTCTTCTTTACAAACAAGACAGGTGCTCCCCAAGGTGATAGACTAGGTCTGATAAAACATAGATCCAATAGTTCTTGAATTTGAATTTTTTAGTTCTTCCAATTCCTTTGGAGCCATTCGATACGGCACTTTCCATACTGGGGTTGATCCTGGTTCCAGGTCAATAGTGAACTCTAGTTGTCTATCAGGGGTAATCCTGGTAAATTGTCAGGGAAAACATCTTGAGATTCCCAAACAATTTCCACATTCTCTATTTTTATTTCAGCGTTCATTTTTTCGTTTAGGTAGACTAGGAAAGCTCGACATCATTTCTAGTTCATTATTTTCCTTGCATGTAGTATGGATATAACTGGCACATTCTTCCCATGTTGATCCCCTGAAAACTTGTGGCTTCTTTTCCGAAAAGTTTGAATGAAATCTTCCTCTCCTTACACAAGGTTGTGGAATAGTTTTCGACTAATCAATCCATTCCTAGAATTATATCTACGTCTCACATAGGTATTATGTTCAAGTTGTTTGCTAGAACCTTAAGTGATCCTAGGTTCAACTCTAAGTTCGAGCAAACATGTGTGACAGTCATAATTCCTCCTATAGGTGAAAAAAATTTCATAGCTTGATTTGCTTGTTGCGATTTGAGTTCTAGCATATTTAAACATGCTTTTGCGATGGAAGAATGTGAAGCACATGTATTAAACAAAATTATTATAGGTATGCTGAGAAGTTTTCTCATACCTGCCAGGCTTCCCTGGTTTTGTTCGTTCTGTTTTTGGTGTAGAGTATAGGCTCTAGTCTGCGGTGTCCCTATCTGTCCAGGTAAACATCAATCTCATTTATCCTTGTCCTTGCCCTTGTGGCACCATGTTTCCCTGCCAGGGCCTCCTGTCACCTTGTTCTCCATATCCTTCTCGGTTGTCATTACTGTTATTCCTTTATCAATTGCATTTTGCGGCTGAGTCTGCGTCGGTTTATCCTCTGGCATTGTTGCCTCAACAGTCTAATCTTGTCATAGAGATCTTGATGTATCCGTCACTATCATCCGTTCTTAATTCAGTCTGAAAGATTCAGTTTACTTTTCCTCTCTATCGCTCTTAGGAATATATCTATCATATATTCTTCCTTTAAAATCTTTTTAAGAGAAATCCTCATGTTGACATTTGTAGCGCCATCATTAGTAATATCCTATTTGGATATACGTCATTTTCCTTAATCTTCATTGATTAACCATGTGTTTTCATATAAGTTAAAATACCTTGTCCACTGGGGACGTATCAGACTTTTACCCTAGACATCATGTATCTTCACCATCTTAATGACATTCTATGTTTGCTTTATTTCAATGTCAGAGGTACCCAAAATTCCACTTTATTTGTCATCATATAAGTATGAGGAACATACTTCCCAATTAACTTCATCTTAAAGTCTTTTCATGTGAATCTCTTCCTTTGTTCCTTGAATGTATTTCCCTCACAAACTTCTCTAGAAGATGTCTTGCTTGTTAAATTCCAAAATACACAAGACATGCATTTTGTGTCTATGTAACTTAGAGTATCAAAGTTTCATCTCAAATAATGAATCTACTTCTTAATCTGCTTCTTTGCTTCAAAGGAATTAGCTTACTTATCGTAGTCAAATTGTTTCTGAAGTTTATATCATATTCTGGGCTATCTCATAACTGGATAGCTCGTAGTTTCTTCACTATTCTCAACTCTTGTCCCTTTTCTTGATCATGATATCTAAAAGTCATATTGTTTCCATTATACTTGGTTTTCACTTTCAAGATTAAAGCTGTCGTTGTTGTCATATAGCCTGATAGGGTAGCACGCTTGTGCACCATAACTTAAGTTCCAAACATAAGTGCCTCATTACCATGTCTCGTCTTCAGGGATATATTCTCCATACTTGGTTTAAACAATAGGGCTAGTCTAGCTGCTCACACTTCTCAATATTTATGTGTCACGCCCCAATTCCGAGGAAGGCACGGATCTTAGGGGTGTGATTAGGGATGGGGGTTAGGCGGGGAAGAAGGGGATACATATAACATACATGATAAGAAGATGTGACCATGAAATCAGGCATCTCCTCTATAACTAGGACATATCACGAAGGGGAGGGTGCGCAAGCAATCCACCAGAGAATAATATCGATAACATAACCTCGGAAAACATGATCTCGGTTTATTATAAGTAATGCAAGAAGCAAAATAGCATTACATCACATCGACTAGACCGGTCGACCACATAGCATGCTCGTATCGAGACTCACAGGAGAATAACATAACAATTCTTGTTCCCAATCAGAAAGCAAATAAGGGACAAGAGTACATAATTATCAGAGTACGTATATAACACAACATCGCGGAAACATAGCATGAAGAACCCGCAGCTCCACCCCTCAGCGTCGCCCGTCCAGCCCTCCTCCATCTGTGAAAAGATTTGAAAAAGAGTTTGGGGTGAGTACTAGCGCACTCAGCTGGGGTTTTTCATAAAACAAAAGAATCATGAGGCCGTGTTTAGAGCACTTACCTTAGAAGGTTTTAAAACGTAAATCCACTTCTAAGTAAGCAAAATAGATTTTTCATTTTTCGATACCGATCCGTTATTCTTGTTACTCCCGTCATAGAACCATGAACCACGGCTCGGGCGTATCCTGACCCATCACATGACATTCATTCGGCCGGAACATATCCAATCGGCCCACGCCCGGAGCGTATCCACCGGCTAACTCGGTGTGGACTTGATTGAATCCGTCGAGAACCATAACCACCTCATTACCATTTCCGTGTGGACTTAGGGGTCTATCCTTCGAACCATAACCACGTGTTCGGGGTCTATCCGCTATGATCAATACTCAAGATGGTGATCAACCCACGAATAGAGATCCGTGCACAACCATGATAGAACCATATCTTGGATCGAGAACGATAATAATTTCACAAAAACATTTTACGGCGTACATGTTTTATTTTGAAATATCGAGTAAATAACTCAAAATAAGCATATATAACCCAACACGAGCAGACAACGTCGGCCGAGAGATATCTACGGATCCGATGACTTCACCGATCGCACTAGTAGGTACACAGTAACAAGACGGAACAACTTTGGGGTCACTTCCCACAAAGCAAAGCAACAACGTGATCAAGCGAAGATCGAAGCAAAACTAGGGTTTTCGACTTTACGAACCCACATTTGGCACTCTCGGGTTTTCAAATCAACTCGATGCGGAAGGAAATATATTGAGGCATCAAGACCGATAATAGGGTACCTTCAAAATATGCATGCAAGTTGACTCAAATCTTAGCAATGAAGAAGCTTCAAAAATCGATGCCTATCGCCGGATCTAGGATAAACCGTCCAAAATCGATGCATGAAAATGGAAACATAAGCAATATGCATAACGGCGAACATGGAATGACAAGCGGCGTTGAAAATGGATAACCGGGCATGTCTTCCTTTAGAAAACTCGAGCAACGGAAAACATCCGACGTGCGAAGCGAAAAGTAAAAGCGGAATCGGTACTTTAGTAGAATGCATAGGCCGGAACTCAAAACCTAAAGGACCCGTAGCGAAAGGTGGCCCGTCGGCCACCAATCGGCGGCCAACAAGGCACCAAATCGGCGGCAATTCGGCGGTGGTGCGGCCGGCCAAATGGCGACCTCCGGCCGCTTTTCCCGCCTCGTCCGCTTTAGAATCCGAGTTCTATGCTATACGATCTACTAAAAGCGGAATCAAAATAAGAAAGGACAAAACCGAAAAACGGGCTGCCGGGGGTGGTTGATCGGCGGTGGTGGCTCGGCGGCAGTGAATGCCGCGCCGAGCCTCCCGGCTCGATCCCCAGCTCCTCCGTGACTTCGCGGCGTGCACGGGCTGCTCGGCTCTTCCGTAAACACGGATAGGCGAAGGAAATGAGCGTTGAAAATGAAGGCCCTAGCCTCCTATTTATAGGAAAATTCGGGGGGCTAGCAATTCTTGCCATGCGCAAGCGTCTTTTTCGAAAACGAAAAGCACGCAACTTTTGCAAACGGACTCAAATTTAGCAAACTTGGTACCCATGGACACGAAATAAAATACCGGACACAATGACTATAAACAAGATATGCTTTTAAAGACCGATGAAAAGTCGGTTTTCGATAACTTCCAGAGTGCAAACCTTCATGGGTGGTCGAAAACTGCATACTTAGTGTACATGAATTCGTAATAAGACACTCTTCACAACGCTAAGGTTTCGTGACGGTCGCATCACCGAAACAAAAGTCAACCTTTGACCTTTTCTCGGCGTGCCATGCAAAGCGAAGCTTAAAAAGGCGGGGTATTACATCCTCCTCCTTATAAAAATTTAGTCCTCGAAATTTCAAACACGTGGAGAAAACAACTCGAGTCTTGAGCCACGAACTTGTCTTCCAACTCCCGTAGCTTCTTCCTCTCGTGGTGATTCCACAACACCTTCACCAACGGAATCGCTTGTTCCTCAATTCCTTGACTTCTCGTTCCAAGATAGCCAGCGGCTTTCCTCGTAACTTTCGGATCACGAGCAAGAACCACTTGGTCATGCTTGATCACGTGTTTTGGGTCGAACACGTACTTTCTCGGTGAGAAGCGTGAAACACGTCATGAACATCTCGATGCTGGCGGCAAAGCTAACCTATAGGCAGCGGGGCCTATTCTCTCAAGAACTTGAAGGTCCAACGAACCTCGGTCAGTAACACCTCGTTTCCCAAAGCGAGCGACTCTCTCGTTGGGGAAACCTTAAGGAAAACGCGATCTCCGATCATGGCGAAGATCCGTCGACGCTTGTCCGCATAGGACTTACGCTCATCCCGAGCTTCCTTGATCCTTCGGCGATCGATCGATAACCTCGGCCGTCTGCTGAACCATCTCGGTCTAACATCTCTCTCGCCCGCCGTCCCGATAAAGTGGCGATCGACCTTCCTTCCGTCTGGCTTCATAGGAGCCATTCCTATGGTGGCACGATAGCTGTTGTTATAGGCAAACTCCACCAAAGGTAGTATCTCTTCCCGATTTCCTCCTCTGTCGGCCATTGCTTTCATGACATGTCTTCCAAACACGAATCTTTCTTTCCGTGACCGTCCGTTTGAGGATGGAATGCCGTACTAAGATTGACTTGGTCCCCACGGCTTCTGAGACTCCTCCAAAACCTTGATGTGAACCTCGGGTCACGATCGACGTGTCGATACCGGCACACCATGTAACCGTCACGATTTCCTTGGCGTAAAAGCGAGCAAGCTTATCTAACCCATACATCGTCGAATCGGTAAGAAATGGTGACTTCGATCGGTCTATCGACGACAACCCATATAGCGGTGTTTCGCTTCGTGACCTTGGAAAACTCACCACAAAATCCATACCGATATGATCCCATTTCCATTACGGGATTGGTAGCGGTTGCAACAATCTGACGGACGTTGGTGTACGGCATTCACTTGCGACAAGCTAAACATCGTTCCACATGCAGCGGCTATATCCTTTTCATCCATTCCGCCAAAAGTTCCTCTTAAGGTCTCGTACATTTGGTGCTTCTGGATGAAGTTGTATCTGGTGCCTCATGAGCTTCACTCATGATTTTATCTCTCAATTCCCTATTGAGTGGCACACATAACCTTCCTCGGAATAGTAGCGCGTTGTCTTTTACTTCCGTGAAACCCTTGCTATCTTCTAGCCTTGCTTTCAAGCGCATCTTCTCCGAGTCGTCTCCTCATTGCGCGCTCACGATGGCTTCTCTGGGTCGGTTCATTTGTCAAAGCTGCGATGAATCCTTGCGATTCCGCGGATGAATCACTTCCAGTGAGCTTCTCGAAATCTCGAATAAGCTCTTTCTCTTGCGTAAGAAGATATCAACTTCGCTCTCGACTTGCGACTAAGAGCATACCTTTCGACATTAGCTTTCCCGGGTGATAAGCGATAGAGCAATCATAATCCTTCACCAACTCCACCATCTCGCTTTGCCTCGTGTTCGGCTCTTTTTGTTCAAAGAAATACTTGAGGCTCTTGTGATCGTGAAGATTTCACACTTAACTCCATAGAGATAGTGCCTCCAAATCTTCGCGCATGAGCGATGCCGCTAACTCAGTTGTGAGTTGGGTAGCTCAACTCGTGCGGTTTCAAGCGGCGAGGCGCGTAAGCTATAACCTTCCGTTCTGCGTGAGAACGCAAGCCAAACCAAGTTTGGATGCATCGGTGTAGACCACAAACCCATCGTTCCTTCCCGCACGGCTAACACTTGGGCGGTTGTTAGCTTCTTCTTTAACTCTTGAAACTTGCTTCACAAGCTTGGACCATGAAAACTTGATTCCTTTCACAGTACATTGCGTCGTCGGCCTTGCCAACTTGAAAACCCTTCGATGAAGCGTCTATAATATCCGGCCAAGCCTGAAAGCTTGAACCTCATTGGCATTAGTGGAACCTTCCGATTACTTACGCTTCAACCTTCAACTTGGGTCGACTTTGATTCGCCTGCGAGACGTGATGTGTCGAGGAACATCACTTCTTAGCCAAAATCGCACTTGCTATACTTGGCATACAACCTCTCTGCTCGTAGCGTTTCCGAGCAGTGCGGAGGTGTTCTCTATGCAACTCTGCATTCTTGGAATAGATGAGAATATCATCAATAAAAACCAAGATGAAACTATCCGGATCGATGGAAAACTCGATTCATCGGATCCATGAAGAGCTGGCTGGCGGTGGTGAACCAAGCGGCATCACGATGAACTCGTAGTGCCCATACCTCGTTACGACGCGGTCTTCGCAGCGTCCTCCTTCGATCTTCGGTGATGGTAGCGACCTCAAATCGATCTTAGAAGACACTCACTCCCTTGAGGCTGGTCAAAAGATCGTCGATCTTGGAAGAGGATATCTGTTCTTGATCGTCGGCTTATTGACTCTACGTAGTCAATGCACATCCGCATTGACCCGTCCTTCTTCTTGACGAGCAGCTGGCGCTCCCACGGCGACCGCTGGGTCGGATAAAACCTAGATCAACAGCTCTGCAAGCTGCGCTTTCGGTTCTTGCAATTCTTTAGGTGCCATTCTATATGGTGCCTTTGATCTGTAGCGCTCACGGTTCCAAATAAATAGTGAATTCCACTTGTCTATCGGGCGGTAAACACGGCAAGTCCTCGGGAACACGTCAGGATATTCACACACCTGCGGCTCCTCTTGCAAGCGCTTGCGCTGTTCATCGTGCCTGTCAAACTTACGAAAGTTTGTGACTTCCTCTCGATCATCCTCACTGCCTTGGTCTTTGAGATCATTCGCGCATAAACACCCATCCTTATGCCGTGGAAACAAACTTCCACTCCTTCGGCTGTTCGAAAAGCAACCTTCTCTCGAGACAACGTATAGTTGCCATGTGCTTTTCAACCAATCCATGCCAAAGATGACATCGAAATCTTCCATTCGATGACATGCAACCGACAAAGACCTTACGCTCACGATTTCTACCTCACGGTTACGGCATATCTCTTTTGCCTTTAGCACTTCCCACGACGGGATGCTAATTTCGAGTACTCTGTGATTTCTTGGGTACCAAACCCAACCTCTCACGCGATTCTCGAAGCGAAGAATGTGAGGCTCACATCAAACAAAGCGAAAATGGGTATATCACTCATATGGATTATACCAAGATTTCGGGAGCTTGGTACTGCTGGCGATTCAGCGTACACCTTGCTTGCTGCGGTGGCCTTTGGTTTCTTTGGCCTAGGGTGACCTCACGCTCCGTTGTTTGTCCTCGGCGAACATGATTACGCCTCATGAGCTGGGCGTGCCTTCTTGGCGGCTGACCGCTGGCAGCCTCCTAGCGGACAATCTCGGCGTAATGTCGGGACTTCTTACAACGATAGCACTCGGTGCTACCTTTCTGCACTCGCGAAATGATTCCTTTGGCATTTCGGCACCAAGGTTTCAACTCACAGTCGCATGGGTTGGAAATTCCTTCCCCAGGTTGCCTTTCTCTCTTGAAACGCTTGATTCCTTGGAATCAACGGACCGCCTCTGGTTCCCTTGGAACACCTGATTGCCTTTCCTCGATCTTCCATTTCCTCTTACCTCTTCCTCCGTCAGATGGCTGTCCGGGTGGCATCGTTCTTTCCTGGGGCAACATTGACTCAATGTTTAATGCCCGGTTCAAGGACTGCGCATACGTCAGATCTCCACGATCGACGGCGAAATTCGATCTACGGTGAGTCCTTTCTGAACACATGCGCCTGGCGACCTCGGTGCCAACCAGTGCGTAGCATAACGTGATGTAGCGATTGAGCGAGCGATCGTACTCGGTGACCGTCCTTCTTCGCCAGCGAAGATTCGAGTCGTTTGCTTCTCCGCTGTAAGCGCCAGCACGTATTTTCCATGAGTTCTTCCTTGAAATCTTCCCACGTATACCTTGCCTTTGTCACGGTGTTAGAGTCCTTCTCACGGTTCCCACCGTAAATCAGCCTCATCGGTTAGGCGAAGATTGCGCAATTCAGCTTTTACGCTTCTTCGCACCGATGTATTCGAAGATCCTTCGGTGGATCGTATCCGATTCTCGGCGTCGATCGGTTCAACGAGACCGTCGAATGTAGGGGATTACGCTGCGAAAACTCTCGATCGCATGCCGCTAAACCAAAGGTGGTTCACGGCTTCTTCCACATTATTGTTCCTCCGGTTCCTAGTTCTCGACATTACGTACCGGCGTTTGAAACATTAGAAAGCGCTTTTGCATAGATAACCGGGTATCATCGCATAACATATATCATCGCCCATATCACATATCATCACATATACCACATATCACGACGATCACATATAATCATGCAATCTGTCAACATATCATCATCATGCATTTCACATAACATTATCATCACACATCACATAGATCATATATCATCATGGCATAGCTCATATCACATATAAGCATCAAAACATAAACATCCTGTCATAGACAGCGTTAGTATCAGTAATATTCAGTGTCCATGAAGGACTGTCAAAATACAAGATCAAGGTATGTCAGTCAAAAAGGTCAGATATGAGCAAAAGAATCGACTCCGGTCCTTTGTCAAAGATGCCGCTCGTCCATGCTTCTAGCGATTCTGCTCACATCCTGACACACCGACTACCTAGATCCTCATCCTCCATATCCATCCACTATTCCCCGCTGCGTTCGGCGGTTCCATTCTGTCTCTCCTCATCTTCTCTTTCCCTTCCAATCAGGGCTTGAATTCGGGCTGCCGCTTCAGAAGAGCGATCCTGCATGGAAGCAAGCCTCTCTTGGGTATGATCCCATCCAAGCGTGCTCGATTGCACGAGTATCGGTGAAAGGCGTACTGAGTCCACCTCTCAGCGCTTGCCCTTCCTCAATGTGCCCGACCTCATCAGAGTCATCGGCTATCTGGATCACCGGGTCCTCCGAATCCTCACTATCCTCCTCGTTCTCATCTGGGTCCTCTTCTTCTTCCTCAGAGTCGTCTTCCCTGGATGCCAGCCTGACACGGTTGGTGGCATGAAGATCCTGATCCTGGGCTTCTTCCACGCGCCTTGTCGAGCAGACAATATCTCTCGTCCTGGAAGTTCCTGCCTCAAAGTCATTCCGGGTCCTCCGGAAGGTAAGGATCGTCGATGGATGTGTAGTGACTGGTGTATCCTGATGCCTGGTGATCGCGCGATTGATGGTTGTTCTCCCAGCGGCTCTTCGGGAACATCATCCCATCATCGATCGGATCGGTCCTCGGGTGTCTGCAACCACATCCTCCTCGGATGGTATACCTCGGTGGTGCATCCCTTGTCTCCATACTCGAGCAGCGAACTCGGTAAAGTCCAGTAAGGTGCCTCGTGATAGGATCTCGTCTGAACAACACATGTCCTTGCTTTCGCCCATGGTTGCCATCCCGTCGGTAGCCTTTCGATCATCCGATAGTAGGCCTCGTGTTCGACACTTTCCCACTTTGTCTCTAACCTTTCTCCATAACCCAACAAATCTTCCCGAAATACTCCCAATGGCTCATGAATAATTCGGGTACATTCCACGAATTTCGGATATGCTCATCCGTTACGTGAGATCTTAACCAGCGTTATGCGGGCCATGAATATCAATAAACCTACATGTTAGTTCACCATAAAACAACAACAAATATTCACGTTTCCTTTACCATCCCGGTCATACGGGTAATCATATCTCATACACATGTTCATTTCAACACATATCAATATCAATATCGATATAATCACGTAAGCAAATCTGAAATTCACTTACAAGCACTCGTTTATCAAAATAAACAAGATTTTCAATCAACAATATATTGCTATGTAAACACATGACTTACATCAACCATACGTGATCACATCAATCACATCATATCATATAAGCGATTTTCATATCACAGCCACACAGGCCCTTTTTGTTCCATCAACAATCACTTCCACATCCATGTCACCATCCAACCACATCTCATCCACATCACGTTTACATCGAGTAAACTCTTACCAGGCCAAAACACATGAAACCAAGATCATATCAAGCATCACATAGCCACATAAAGCATCAGCAAATAAACACATACCTCATCCCCTTTTTAAAGGAGGCGGATGACGGTGGTCGAGGGTAGGCACACGATGAGCAGTTTAGAAGAACAAGTTCTAAACACTTAATTTCAAAACGTACATGATATAAAGCAAACAAAGCGCTTTGATATCGGATAACAAAGATAGAGGTCAAAGCTAAGAACCATTGCTCGATACCATGCGGTATCGGATAATAAAAATAGATGTCGGGGCGAGAACAACGCTCGATACCATGCCGGTATCGATAACTTTAGATACCCAATGCCGGAAAACGGCTCGATACAGTTGTCACGCCCAATTCGAGGAAGGCACGGATGCGGGGTGTGATTAGGGGTGGGGTTAAGCGGGGAAGAAGGGGATACATATAACATACATGATAAGAAGATGTGACCATGAAATCGGGCAAGCATCTCTCTCATAACTAGGACATATCACGAAGGGAGGGTGCACAAACAATCCAATGAGAATAATATCGATAACATAACCTCGGAAAACATGATCTCGGTTTATTATAAGTAATGCAAGAAGGCAAAATAGCATTACATCCGTCAACTAGACCGATCGACCACATAGCATGCTCGTGTCGAGACTCACGTGAGAATAACATAACAATTCTTGTTCCCAATCGAGAAAGCAAATAAGGGACAAGAGTACATAATTATCGAGTGCGTATATAACACAACATCGCGGAAGCATAGCATGAAGAACCGCAGCTCCACCCCTCACGTCGCCCGATCGACCCTCCTAAAATGCGTGAAAAGATTTGAAAAAGAGTTTGGGGTGAGTACTAGCGCTCGGTGGGTTTTATCATAAATCAAAAGAATCATGAGGCGTGTTTAGAGCACTTACCTTAGAAGGTTTTAAAGCGTAAATCCACTTCTAAGTAAGCAAAATAGATTTTTCATTTTTCGATACACGATCCGTTATTCTTGTTACTCCCATCATAGAACCATGAACCACGGCTCGGGCGTATCACCGCCACCCGTCACATGACATTCATTCGGCCGGAACATATCCAATCGGCCCACGCCCGGGCGTATCCGGTAGGCTAACTCGGTGTGGACTTGGTTGAATCCGTCGAACCATAACCACCTCATTACCATTTCCGTGTGGACTTAGGGGTCTATCCTTCGGAACCATAACCACGTGTTGGGATCTATCCCTTATGATCAATACTCAAGATGGTGATCAACCCACCGAATAGAGATCCGTGCACAACCATGATAGAACCATATCTTGGATCGAGAAACGATAATAATTTCACAAAAACATTTCTGGCGTACATGTTTTATTTTGAAATATCAGAGTAAATAACTCAAAATAAGCATATATAACCCAACCTGAACAGACGAAAACGTCAACCGAGAGATATCTACGGATCCGATGACTTCACCGATCGCACTGGTAGGTACCTGGTAACAAGACGGAACAACTTTTGGGGTCACTTCCCACAAAGCAAAGCAACAACGTGATCCAAACGAAGATCGAAGCAAAACTAGGGTTTTCGACTTTCTGAACCCACATTTGGCACTCTCCGGGTTTTCAAATCAACTCGATGCAGAAGGGAAATATATTCAGGGCATCAAGACCAATAATAGGGTACCTTCAAAATATGCATGCATGCAAGTTGACTCAAATCTTAGCAGCGAAGAAGCTTCAAAAATCGATGCTATCGCCGGATCTAGGATAAACCGTCAAAATCGATGCATGAAAATGGAAACATAAGCAATATGCATAACGACGAACATGGAATGACAAGCGGCGTTGAAAATGGATAACCCGGGCATGTACTTCCTTTAGAAAACTCAAGCAACGGAAAACATCCCGACATGCGTAAACGCGAAAAAGTAAAAGCGGAATCGGTACTTTAGTAGAATGCATAGCCGAACTCAAAACCTAAAGGACCCGTGGCTGAAAAGGTGGCGTCGGCCACCAATCGGCGACTAACAAGGCACCAAATCGGCGGCAATTCGGTGGTGCGCCACAATTGGCGACCTCGGCGCCGTTTCCGCCTCGTCCTTTAGAATCCCGAGTTCTATGCTATACGATCTACTAAAAGCGGAATCAAAACAAGAAAAGGACAAAACCGAAAAACGGGCTGCCGGGGTGGTTGATCGGCGGTGGTGGCTCGGCGGCAGGCATGAATGGCGCCGCCTTGAGCCTCCCGGCTCGATCCCACTCCTCCAGTGACTGCGCAGCAGCACAGGCTGCTCGGCTCTTCAGTAAACACGAGAGAGGCGAAGAAATGAGCGTTGAAAATGAAGGCCCTAGCCTCCTATTTATAGGAAAATTCGGTCAAATTGCAAGAATTGCTTTTAATGAACGCAAAAGCGACGCAACTTTTGCAAACGGACTCAAATTTAGCAAACTTGGTACCCATGGACACGAAATAAAATACGGACACAATGACTATAAACAAGATATGCTTTTAAAGACCAATGAAAGTCCGGTTTTTCGATAACTTCCCCGGAGTGCCAAACCTTCATGGGTGGTCGAAAACCTGCATACTTAGTGTCTATGAATTCGTCATAAGACACTCTTCACAACGCCTGAGGTTTCTTGACGGTCGCATCACCGAAACAAAAGTCAACCTTTTGACCTTTTCTCGAAAAACGTGCCATGCAAAACAGAAGCTTAAAAAGACGGGGTATTACATTATGATCCATCAATCTCACTATCATTGGTTTCACTAAGGTCTCAAATACTCGAAATCAATTCCGCTCAAGCATAATCCTAAGGGTTGAGGTATAAAGTGAGAGACTTGTTAACTGGGATGCTATCATTCCTTATATATCCATTAAAAAGAGTCTCGTGCACCTCCATATTTAGACATGTCCAGCCTATTAACGAGGTCTTAAGGACAATAAAATATCTTAAAGATAAGTTGTAACTCTCTTGTTATAACATAATAAGAGAAGGTTATTTTCCAAGAATATTCTATACTTTCCTTTACTTTTACTTTAGCACTCAATGCTAAAGACTATCTCGTTCATAACTTTATTATCATAACACTCACAAGGTGGTATAACTTTACTGTCATCAGTATCTGGAAAGCCCATTAAGGGTCATCGTATCTATGTGTATCATAGGGGGAAAATATATCTTGCCTCATCGAGGACTTCTCTACATCATAACTTGATGTATATCATTTTACTGATCTGAAAACTTAGATGACAAGATAAGTCAACCTACATCATACTTCAGTTTCGAGGATTGAAGAAAACTCATCATGACAGCTTACAAGTGGTAAGGATTCACAATTCAAGATGACCACCTTTAAAGTTTGAACCAATATGTTCTTTGAACTGAACAATTGGAATATAGGGTCCAAAGACCAGAATGACGACTACTGAGATCTCTTTGGTCATATGGGCTGGCCAGACCCGTCATAAATACTTCTCAGTCACATGAGGACTTGGTTTCAAAAGGACAATTTATAATTTTTCTGGTTGTAAACTTCTTTCACAAAAAGTGAGAACCTCAAGTGATATCTCAATCGAAACTAGATCATAGAGTTAAACTCAATGACAGAACTTGGTTAATGAATAAAATTTGAAACCTCATATAACTCGTAATGGGTCATCATAAATTGTAAGGGTTATCAACATATCATACATTTCAAACCTACTCAGACTACTGAAAAACTCAACTCTCATTTAGCATTCAAAATTTCTACCACACCGTGGTTTCTCATTCTATGTAAACCACAATACTAAACTCAACTGATTCTTTGATCACATCACTGTTTCAGTTCTAACGAAAAAGTCATAGTCAATTTGGAGTTCCGTCTCATATGAACATTCAAAGGGAAAGACTATACTCATGTCACTATTGCAGAGTGACATTAATTATCTCAAAATCATCCTTCAATTGTCGCCATCATTTCATATTTCTATGTTCTTTCGCAAAAGGGATCATGCGTCTTATACAATCTATGTTCTTTTAGGATAACATACTCATTGTCATAAACAACTTGAAATTGGAATAAAAACTTTAATCATTAATAACATAACATAACAAATTTATAACAATAAATCTCATTGAATTTCAGAAATTCAAACATATCACCTTTGACATATCACTGTCAACTCTTTCTCATATCTCTTTTTTTTATCACAACTTAAAACATCATTTCAATCATCTTTCACTTTAAACTTTCATTTCCAAAACTAGGAAAAAGTCATTTACCTCATTCTGGTTGAGATTGATGTGATGGAGTGTTGAGCGTAGTCGACTGACCTCTGAGAAGTCTAGTGACTCGATCTAGACTTGATTTAACTTGAAGGAAGTTTTGGATTCAAGGAAAACGAGGCGCTCGATACCACTTTGTAATGACCCACTATCCTTAAGATGATTAGCAGGGATCATTACTTGGGTGGGAGTTAAGCGGGAAAAGAAAATGAGATATCGAATTGTGAGATATATATCGAAAACTTCTAGAACTTCAAAGTATTGGAGATTAAAGCAAAAATAATTTACATAAGAGAGACTAGACCATCAGATCCTTAACAAAAGGGTTCAACATATCTGAATGAATCTAGTTCTCTGATCAAAATATAACTTAATGTTCTTGCAGCGAAAAACATGTGAAGTACACATATGAAGATGTGCACTCAATGCTCTACTATCAGCGACAAAAGTTTCCTACTGCTCAACACTGCTTCATCTCATCACCAGCTCAACCGCACATTTAAAAACAAACATGCAGAGCTGAGTACAAATACTCAGTGGACTTATGCTAAAAACATACATCATAACTTTGAATTCCACTGCCCCATCAGTAACACATGAAGTTTTATTTGAAAGTTTCGTGCTTACTAAACATTTTACATCATTTTCATAAACTTTGTGCGGCGGACATATTTTCTATCTGTATGATCCATATCCCATCTCATCTTGCATCGTAAAAGGAGGCCTCCTTCCGCGGACGTCGTGACCGGCTGAGAAAATCTTTTAGCATACAATCACCGTGGCGGGTGAGCAAACCTTTCACAAATCTGGGTTACCTAGTGTACCGTTAACCTCGCTAGGAATTCCCCTCTAGCATAGGATCCGAATTGATTAAACTTCGTTGGCGAACCAACACCGATAGGATCCATACATAAAACATAAATATTTTGGGCAGGTAATTAAATAATAATATTTCATCATCATTTTCTCAAAAAAAGCATAGTCAATAAAACATTTATCATTTCATTTTATCATTGAGGAGAATAAGCCCACCTGGTATGTTCTCTTTCTCAAAACGAGTTTCTTTCCTTTACTTTCGTTGCTCACCTTCGTGCTCCACCTTTATGTAAGAAACTAATTTAGTACGTCGGTCGTATTTTCATTGGAAATTCTAACTTATAAACTCTTGTTTCTGACTGAGACGAAACATTGCTTCAGACCTCATTCTAATAAATTAGGTCAATTGTTGAACTCGTATTAGCTATTTTCCGATAAAATGATTTCAATTATGAAATCAATTCTTATAAAAGAGATATTGTTATATCTCTAATTCGTCTCACACGTCCTAGTGTATCTATTCAGAGAAATCCATATTTATACTAGGCGTAAAACATAACTATGTGCGTTAAACATAATTCTACTCACGCACTAACATACTTCATACATTCATACTTTAATGAAGTCATTTCAAACTTCAAACTAATGGATTTCTAAAATTCACTTTTAGAACAATTAACTTGCACAATATGTTCTAATTCTAATTGATTACTAATCATATTCCAATAATCTCATAATTTCACTTTAACAATCAATCATGCCCAAATATACATATATATGAAACTAATTTAAGCATAACACTTTATATTTCAAATTTCTACGTCACTTAGCAAAACGTTTCAATGTAAAAATATTATACCTCATTCTAAAAATCACATAAATTCATAGCATATTCTTAAACATGTTCTGGGGCCTAAATATGTGATCACATTTAATAGAATAAATTTGAAACTCTAAACTTCCAACTTTAATATTTTCAAAATTTTTGGAACAATTTACAAAACATTTCCATAAATTCCTATAAATTCACATAACACACTATATTAACATAGGATCATTAATATCTAATAACATTAGACATAGAAAAATTTGACCTCAAAACTCTTCACTTTATGGTTTTCAAACTAATTAATTCACACAATACATTATTATCATCATACATCAATAATACGTACTAATATCCATCATACACAATTATATCTCAATAATCCATGCTCTATAGTTTTCAAAATATTTTTGAAATAATTTCCAATATTTTTCAAAAATTAGGAATTAATTTATACATGCTTAAACAATATTCACTATTATTAATTCATGCTCAAAACAACTATCAAAAATCATGATCACCTCCATATGAACCTCATATATCTCAACTACAATAAGAAAAAAATTTAACATGATCAACTTTATACCAAATTCATAATACATGCTTACAACCATCATATAAACATATTTAATTAATAGCCTAAATATTTATCAAAAATCCTCAAATTTCTCATGAAATAACAAAAGCATATAACTCCATTTTTCATGGATGGATTTCTCATTTTTTTTTTTGTATATCTAAATAGGTTAAACAATTTCTAACCTTTTAATCGGAGTCGATCATCGAAGAAATCAATTTTTCTAACTTGAAATTCAAGAAAAAATGGAAGAACACGTCTCCTATTTTTTCTCTTAATATTTTCGTGCATATGGTGAATGAGGAAGAAAAAATATTCATTTGATGATGTATACTCTTATTTATGCCTTTTTTAAAAAATATCTTCTCTTAGTCAACAATATACAACTATCATATCTCATAAAAATTCACACTTTTACTATCAAATAAAATAATACCTTATCTTATCATCAATTAATTATCGCATCTTATCTCCAAATTAAATATCTATCATTATTAAACTAAATACATATCACTATCAACAAAGATGAAATTTTTTCTTCCTTACACACTTGCACAAATTTTCGGCCATCATAGAATAAATGTACCACATGTCTCCATTTTTTTCCATTTAATATAATATGATATAATACAGGTTTTAGGTAATGATATAGATCATGAAAAAACTGAATAAGAACAATTATATGTCCTAAAGTAATAATTTTGACCTATTATTAGAAAAATAGAAATTAATTGTCCAATCTCCCTTTCTTTAATATATAAAATATTGTAGAGAATGAATATATATAAAAAATGCTCTTGATTCTTAAAACATTCATAGAACTTTCAATATCAAAATTCTTTAAACCTTATACTAACAATTTCAAATCATGCAAAATCGTTAATAAGAAAGTCGTAATCACTTTATTTGTTCTTCGTTAATATGAAATTAAATGCTAAGCTTCGTCGCTTAGAAAATAACGTAAGACTAATTATCAAAATTAATCAACGTTGGAAAACGCTCTCGAAGGAAATATATATATATATATATATATATATATATATATATATATATATATATATATATTTCTTGTTTTACTAATTGTTTAAAGATATAATATAAAACTTTCGCATTATGGATAATCGAAATTGAGCTTGATAAATTACTATTTCGATTATCGAAACAAAACCCTAATTAACTATTTATATTATCATAACCTAGTTTTAAATAATTGGGATATTACAGAGGTAGACTTATATGAGGATGGCACCGCTACGTAAATTGAAACCCTTAAGTAGCCTTATCATATTTTCATGGCGCGCCGATGTTAGCAAAGTTATGTGAATTCGCTCCGATGTGTATGTACAGACACATCCGCAATACGTTCGGTATGGATCCATCTGGTGATGGCCAACCATATCATGAAATAGTAGGCGAAGTCTATCGATGATCCTACTAGGAGCACGAACCATACCCAAGCATCACCTCGGCGATGAGGCCCGACAACATTTCAACATCCTCGTCATGTCACTTCAATGATTAGGGGTTTATTAATTTAGCTTAATTAAATTAAATTAAACTAAGTCGAAGAAAATTTAATAATAGAGATTTATTTGATTTTATTTGAAATCTCCGGAGATGTTTTTGTCTTGTCACAATTAAATCATCTTTGCTTCAAAAAAAAAGAGAAAAATTAAAAAAAAAATCAAATGATGTGAGAAGGGTCATCTACCATTGGGGGAATTTGCTTTATTTACTAAATATAAGGGTTAAGTTGCACATAACATACCGATAAGAGTTTATTTTATTTTCACTAAAACCTTGAGGTTTGTTTTTGTCCTTTACCCTCCTTAAATAAATTTTAGTTGTACATTAATATTCTCTCCGTTCCATTAAACTTGATTCATCTCTTTTCAATACAGTTATTTAGGAGAAGTTTATAAAGTGATTAAAAAGAAAAGAAGTAGGTATGATTCATATCTTTTAAAGAGATAATTATTTCTTAAAAAGAAAATGACATAGTTAAGTGGGACATCAAAAAGGAATACATATCAAGTTTGGTGGGATGAATAGTGTATATCCTATTCCTAATTGAATTTAATTAGCATAGATGCACCGTACATCCAGATGCACAGAAGATATTCCATTATATATATAGATAGATATATATATATAGGGGAGAGTTAACGTGAGAACCATTTTATCATGAGCGTGAGAACCAAAAATGATGAATTCACGGTGAAAGTTGATGAATCCATTGGAAAGTTCTTGAATCCAAAAAATAGAATTTTCGCCCCTCATGGAATTCGAACCCGGGTGAAAAAATCTGAATTTTTGAATTCATTAACTTTCTCAATGGATTCATCAACTTTCACAACGAATTCATTTGGTTCTTAGTTTTTAGGATAAGAATAGTTCTTATTTGAACCAAACTCTATATATATATATATATGGGAGGGTTAACGTGAGAACCACTTTTATCGTGAAAACTTGAGAACCGAAAAATGATGAATTTACTATGAAAGTTGATGAATCCGCTAGAAAAGTTACTGAATCAAAAAAATAGAATTTTTGCTTCCAATGGGATTCGAACCCGGGTGAAATTTTATGAATTTTTATATTCAATAACTTATCCAACATATTCAACAACTTTTATAGTGAATTCATTTGGTTCTTAGTTTTTAGGATAAAATGGTTCTCATTTAAACATATATATATATATATATATATATATATATATATATATATATATAGGGGAGAGATCATATGAGAATAGTTATTTGTGTGAGAAATAAGAATGAATTTGACTTTTTAATTAATTAGATCTATGGTCTAGATTAGATCATGTAAATCTTGTAATTTTTCATTACGTGTGCTATGATTTAAGCTTTGATCGATTTTAATGAGGATAGTTTTTAATTTTAGGTGATATAAAATGGTAGTTACTAAAATTATGGGATTAGATATTTAATGGGTTTGATATGGTCGAGTTTTATTTCTTGTTTAGTATCTTTATACCTTTTCTCGTTTAGCTATATATTTCAACTTGTTACATTTGTGCAATATTATATAAGCGTTATGCTACAAATAATAGACATTGTGCAACAAATCCACACAGCACATATTACGGCTTCAAATAATTTACAAATTAGTTGTATTGCGTGTGCAACATATAATATGAAAATATGCTATGCATACAAAACATATATGCTAAGAATAATATATCATGTGCTATATTTATAGATCATATGCTACAATTATATCAAGATATGATATAGAAATTTGATAAGTGTAAACATATATAAATAATGTGTAAATATAAGTATGTGCTATATACATGCATTCCATATGCTATATGTTATATAAAATTCAAAAAAAACTATATATGGTAGTTCCTAATTTTATGGGATTAGATAATTAATGGAATGGATATGGTTAGTTTTATTTTCACGTGTATATATAATTTTTGTGTGCTACATATATATAATTATATGCTATAACTAAAACAAGATATGATATACAATTAAAAATGATTCATCTTTTTCAGGAAGATGGAAAGATTTGCAGCATATCTTCTCATAGATTGTATGTTATATTTATTTTACAATTCACATTTTTACCCTTGCACGATTTTTTTCAATATGAAATTGTGAATCAGTTTTTTTAGCAACTATAATTATGGACGAAATTTGGAACGTTGATTGTATTAGAATCAATGGATGAGATTTATTCTTATTTCTTACACTTAATACATTTCTCACCATAACCTCCCCCTATATATATATATATATATATATATATGAGATGGTTCCTGTGAGAATGGAAATAAATATAGAAAATAGGAATAGATATGTAAATCTAGCATATCTTTCATATTTATGTAGCAAAATCAGAATTACTATGTTGCACATATTAGTTTAGTACATATTTCATCTCTGTAGCACATATGCTAAATATATTAGTTTACCACATCTTTCATTCTTGACGTAACATAAGAAGGGTTCTAGTCTTTATCTGAGAATCCGCATAGCACACAAAACACAAAACTGTAGCACAACCGAAATTAAATCTCAACCATTAATCTAGCGAATCAAAGGTCCAGATTCATTCCTATTTCCTACCAAATTATCATTTCCTACGATCCATCTCCTATATATATATATATATATATATATATATATATATATATATATATATATATATATATAGATTGGTTATAGAGAATAATCTCTTAGATAAGAACTAGGAACCAATAACCACCGTTAGATTAAACAAGATCGGACGACTCATAATTATTTAATGATAAAATAGTTAAATCCCTAAATTTTCGTTATTTGGATATTTCGCATTCTATTTTTAGCTTTTCATATAATTCATATTGTTATTCATGTAATCATAGTTCTTGTGAATGCTATCCATTCCAATTCATTATTATGTTCATGTAATTCATGGTGTTGTGCATGTAATCGTAATAATTATGCATATGAGAATAATTACGAAAATCAAAATACAAATCCCTTGATTTTAGGGCTAAACGGTTATCATTAAAATATGAGGATAATTAACTATTTATAATTAATCTTGACCATTAAATTATAAAAATGAATGGACTACATTAGTTCTTAGTTCTAAAAAAAATTGGAGTTCTCATTTGATTCACTCCCTATATATATAAGAGGGTTAACATGCGAACCATTTTTATCGTGAGAACAAAAAAAATGATGAATTCGTTGTGAAAGTTGATGAATCCACCGAAAAAATTACTGAATTCAAAAAAATAAAATTTTCGTCCCTCGTGGTATTCGAACCCGGGTGATTTTTTGGATTTAGTAACTTTTCCGGTGGATGCATCAACTTTCATAGCGAATTCATTTTGTTCATAATGAAATTTTGTGGTTCTTAGTTCTCACATTAAAAATATTTCTTATTTGAACCTAACTATATATATATAATATAATTGATATTTTTCAGTACTTTTTATGTGATCCCAAGGATATTAGTAAAGAAGATGTTAGACACATGGATAATTAATGTCCTATTTGCCCCTTTCGTGTTTTAGGATGCAAGTTTAGTATCTAGAATTGCTTATTTGGATATTGGATCTTGGATATAAGAACGAACCGATATCCATCGGTTTCGGTATCAATAACCGAAAAATTGGATATTTGGATCGGTATTGGATAATGACTTGATGATAATTTCGGTTATCGGGTATCCGAATGTAGAATGATATATATAGAATAATAGAAATTAAATAATTATTAATTTATTATTTTATTATTATTAATTAAATACACAAGTTAATTAGTTAAGTCATATTAATAATAATAAATCATAACTAATAAGAGATGAGATAATTTTGGGTATCCAAAATCATAATAAATAATAAATCATAATAATAAAATATAATAATAAATCATAATTAAATACAAATTTAATTTTTTTTTTTGAATTGGATAATTTTGGGTATCGATAAGCGAAACCGATTATCAATCGGTTAATCGGATAACCGATTATCAATCGGTTTGGTTTGGTTATTGGTTGTATACTATCGGTTTGGTTAGCGAAATTTCGGTTTGGATAGCAGAAACCGATCAATCTTGACCCTATTAGTATCTATCGATGGACTTTGGCATTTACAATTTGTGATACATTATAAACATTAGGTCCATGTTTTGTGATACATTATAAACATTAGTATCTTCAATATTTCATATCCAAAACTCGAGTCAAGTTTATTTACGAGGGCACAATAATTATTATTAATGATCAATCTCAGAGCAAACTTTTAACTATATTTTCACTTTTTAACAAGAATGCATGTTCTACATAGATTTAGGAACCACGAAAGGAGTATGATTCAAGAACCAAACAAACAATATTCGATACAAAGTTTTCCTAATACGGTTTGGCTCTAACGTGGTTCACAAGCTATTACATAAAAGCAAAACTTATCAAACACAAATTTCAGTACATCAAGGCAGATGCATGGGCTTAAAAAGACGTTCTTGAGGCACGCCTCGATCCGAGGCACCGGAAAATCGCCGTTGAGGCTACACCTCACCTGTTCGAATGGGGCATACCCCTTGACCCAATCAAGGCACACTAAGGCAGACCGAGGCACACGTCTCTTGAGTTTTGCAGTTTGTGTATTTTTTTTCCAGTCTTTTGGACTTTGGAGGTCTGAAAATCAATGGGCTTTATTTATTTGGCCCCAATTTTTTTGCTTTGGGCTGTTAAAAGATAGCCTTAATTAACAAATTATAAGATAAAAAAACCTTAGAAACTTTTAGAAAGCCTCTCTCCCGCTCACTCTCGGTCTCTCCCTCTGACTCTCATTCTCTCTCTCTCTCACTTTCACCTTTCACCTACGACTCGGCTACCGTTCTCCGATGACTCAACAGTGCAGCAGGCCAACAACAGCAAACATATATTTTTCCTTTTTTTCTACTATTCTGCACCACCCAAACTTGACAAAATTCAAGTTATTTAGTTGGAAATTACATATTTCTTATATATTTAGTTGGACATTTGATTATAACTAATAAATTATTAGACTTGAGTTTAAGATTTTTAAGATTTTATTATAATTTATAAATAGTTAGGAACTTATGTTTTTTATATTATATATTTACATGTTTTTAGGTGTTTTATTACATTATTTATAATATTTATGTATTTTTATGATTTACGTCTCGAGACTTACGCTACTCGGGGCTATTGGAAAACGCTTTGGTGCTTAAAACATATATTTGAACTTTGGGCAGATAAAAGACAAAGTCAAGAATCTTATTGACACGAAGGAAAAAATTCAAGAATGTTTGAAATGTCAATCATTCTACTGATGTCACTGACAATGATTATTATCCTAAGCTTGAAACGAAACCAAAAACGCCCACATTTCATCAATAAATGCAGCTAAAAACAGTTATCCACCTCAACATCTCAATGTACACTATCAGATATTTCATGCGCTAATCAAAGACTAAACTTCATCTTTGATGTCTTTGAAGAAGGCATCTGGCACCGAAGGCAGAGACAGTGTCGACACACGCAACAACAATTATTTTGAATGTTAGGAAACTGTATTCAACAACTAAGACAAACATGAAGTAGAGAGCAGGTTTATAAACACCTTGTGTTGCTTGTATTTCTCCCTGATAGCAACTAATGCGCTTCCTCTCCTGCTCGATTGCAAGTCAAGAAGGATCCTCCCGACACATTCTTTTAGATCATATGTTTTGTATCTTGAGTATCGTTGCAGAGCTGAGTTCTGTAGGAATTGAAAAACAGTCAGTTAGGTACAACAAATGAGGCAGATCGACTCATTCTAAAAGGAGTGTGAAGCGTGTTAGTACCCAAGGATGTAGCTTAGGTTGGAGAGTGAATCTCGAGAGGAATATGACCGAAGCAGCCACTAAAGAAGGCAAGAATTTCAGACATCCATAATCGAGCAAACTCAACTCTGCTAGGTAGCAACCTAGGAACTCCAACTGCAAATTGTAACTCTATAGAAGACAATATCCATATTAAAACAAAATATTATCAAACTAACAAAGATCAAAAGTAAGTGTTTGAATTTTCAAGCATAAGCTCACCTCGTTATCTCCTTGAGCGATCCTAGTGAACCAACTGCGATTGAAACAAATCAGCAACCCTTTAGCCTAATCAAAGACAAACTGATAGTGCAACAAGTGATGATAAAATATCAATATGACAAATCTATACTGGAGAAACGTCTTTGTAGTAGGGTTTCCCATTTCAAACTTGAGAGATGTGAGCACATCAGCCTCCATCTTCATGACCTCTTCCCTAGTATACGTGTTATCAGTGATGTAACAGAAGTCTTCCACATGTGCAGGATTGATCTCCTCGTATTTCCTGCAAACCATGAGACAACACAAAAGTGTCTCAGCACAGTTACACGACAAATTTGCTCATGAAGATATACAATTACATTAATACAGACCTCACCAGGCAATGAGCATTGAAGAAACTCCAACAAGCTGATGTCTTTGCCTATTAACAACATTCACAGATAAGAATCTGTCGATATACTACACTTTTAGATACAACGTATCCGATTGAAGCTTGTACTCATCTGCAACCTCCACTAGCCAATCCACCAAAATCCCTCTCATGTTTGCAGTCACATCTTTTTGAACTTTCTCAATATAATCCGTAGACGGCCTTCTCCTTACCTCCTTCTGCACCACAAACTCACACTCATTACTAAATGAGACAAACTTCCCATCTCAAAACAACACACTTAATCAATGTAGAACTAAATCAACAAGCATAACATTATAATAACTCATCTATCACCAAATTAGCATTTCTAACTACTATGTTGATTATGGAAACTAAGCAAGTAAAGATCCAAAAACAGTAAAACATAACATCACATCCCTCAAAACCCTAATTAAAATCCCAATCAATTCAAGAAACTAACCATAGAAACAAGCTTCTCAAAAATCCTATTCAATCTAATTTATTTTCTTCTCATTCAATTAGAAAAAAAAATGCAATTCAAATTTAAATTCAAACTCACCTCCATTCTGTGAAGATACTCATATATATCAGGCGCATAGGCCCCACACATCTGCGGGTCGTCTGATTTCACTTCAATGCTCGAATCGAAACTCTTTCCCTCCTTCACGCTCTCTTTCCCCTTCACAATATTCCTCTTCGGCCTGTTTTCTTCTTATCGGCCCCATTCCACTTTCCTTCCAAACCCAGATTTTCCCGAGTCAAAACGTTCTGAATCTCACCCAACTCCACTCTCTTGTTTGCATTCCGCTGCAACGTCTCCTCCGCAGCTCTCTTCTTGGCCGCCAAGCGGGTGAGTCTCACGCAGTTTTCTTGGTCCGCCATTGTAGACTGCGAGAATTATCAGAGCCTAAGAAAAAACTAACCCCAGCTTGATAGAGAAATAGATTGATGAAGTTGCGATGAGAGCGGCGTGTGAAGAATGTGTTGCAGTGTATGGAGGTGGAAATGAGATTATAAGCGATGAATAAGCCATTGTTGGTGTGTTTTCAAATAATCGAGGGCGCCGGGGAGGTTTGCACGAAATCTTGAATTGAAAATGAAGAGGGGTTTTGGGTTTAATTTTTGGTAATTAAAATTGAAGAGCGATTGCGCCCAAGCGATTATGTTTTACTGGTTTCTGAAATTCAGGAATTTTGGGATTGGAGGGCGATGAGTTTCCCGGTTATTTGGTTAGGTATGAATTTTGGTGTATTGGCATTGTTTATTATTTATTTGGGTGATTTATTTACTCCTTGATGTCGCAAATATTATTATCATCAATACATTCGAGATTTTATACTTGTAAACCAATTGCATTGATTTTCTTATAGAAGTAAATATCATTTTATATTTCAAGGTTCAAGATTTTTTAAATAATGTTCCAACTTAAATATATTGTTATTTCAACTGCTAACATTTATTTAAAAATTTATTATTGTCATTTCGATGGAATTCGACAATCATCTTTATATGTGGCTAATCAGAGAGTCATGTATGTCTGCCACATAAATAAAGAAAATCATAGAAATGGCCACACGATGTCATTCATCGGTATGCATGAGCTTAGGCGTGAATCAAGCGAAGAAACAAGCCTTTAATGTGGCAGTATTTGTTCATCTTCCAAATTATACTTAAAAATATTACATAATGTAATAAAATCAAACCCTAATGTATTCTATATTCAAAGAGTTTTCCAAAAGTACCACCCCATTGTAATCTGATCACCAATGTTGCCTAGATTGCATCGGAAATTTTACTACATTGTATAGTAGCAATATATATTCATTGCCAAAATTACACTTGAAAATGTGACGAAATGCCATGAAGCCAAAGCTTCATGTATTCTATTGTCGAATGGTTTTCAATAGTATGGCGTCCGTTTGTCGTCCGATCGTGGGTGTGGCTTGAATCGAGCACGAAGTTGTACATCTATGATAAATTATAATACCTCGTCCTTCCTTAGCTTCAGGTTTGTACATATCACACTTTTCGAGAAGAGAAAACTATTTTTTTGCTATGATTGTCTGATCGACATGAAACTTACGAAGGTTTGACACTCCGGTGAAGTTATTGAAAAACGGCATTTTCAAAAAGTTCTTGAAATATATAATGTTTATAGTCATTGTGTTCTGTATTTTATTGCGAGTCCATGGACACACCAAATTTACTATTTTTAGAGTTCATTTGTGAAAGTTGCATCGATTTTTATGTTTTTTGAAAAAGACTACTGACACAAGCAACTGCACAGGTGTTGGCTTGCCCCTATAAATAGAGGCCTAGGGCCTTCATTTTCAAATGTTTATTTTAAGCGTCTCTCCGTGTTAACAGAAGAGCCAAGAAGCCCTAGGTAAACTACGAAAGCGTTGGAAGAGCGGGGATCGAGGAAGGAGAACATTGCCCGCCATTGCACTGCTACTGGCCAACCACCAGTGGCACCCCTCGATCACCTTCATTTTTAAATTTTATCATTTTCTTATTTTGATCTCGTCCTTACGTAGATAACATAGCATAGAACTCAGGTTTCTAAATGAGTAAGGCGACAAAATGGCCCGAGACCAACCAAATGACCGGTGGAGCCATCGCCGAGGACCACAGCCACTAATAGAAAAAGCGATTATAGACTACACATAATATGTGTAGTCATGTTAAATGTTGAGTGTAGAGCAAAGTGGTGTAGAAAGCTGGGCGGCGCATAGACTACGCGATTTTGTCGTAGTCTATACCCCCTATAGACTCACGCTTTTCTCACATAGACAACGCTTTTCTGGCGTAGTCTATACCGACGGACTACACAAAATTTCGCACATAGACTACGCTTTTTGTCGTAGTCTATACCCACCATAGACCACGCTTTTCTCAAATAGACTACGCTTTTCTGCGTAGTCTATAAACAGAACTACACAAAATTTCGCACATAAACTACGCTTTTTGTCGTAGTCTATACCCATTATAGACTACGCTTTTCTCTCATAGACTACGCTTTTCGCGTAGTCTATCTGCAAACAGACACACAAAATTTCGCACACGGACTTCGTTTTTTGTCGTAGTCTATACCACCATATAGACTACTTTTCTCACTTAGACTACGCTTTTACGCGTAGTCTATACCGTTTAATGCCAAATTTACTACGCTTTTCTATTACAACCGTGGTCGATTTAATAACAACTCTGGTTTTCAATTTCAACCGTAGTTAATTTCTTTATTTAAACACATACAATTAATATAGCACAAGCAAATGAGATTAAAATATACTTGCGACTACGTTCGAAATCACTATTCAAAATATACTGATCATTTTCATTACATTCTGAATCACTATACAAAAATATACAATCTGTTTTCATTACATTACAAAATCACTATCTGAAAATACTATGCAAAATACTATACACGTCACATAACAAAACAATAAGATATGTATCCCGTATCACAAGACAAAATAATTGAAAGATCGATAACTTCTGACTAAAATATCACAAGACTATATGTGAAGAAGCATGAAATTTGCCCGTTCGATGCGAACTTCATCAACGTCCTCTTGAGAGTAAGACCGATTTGAAACTATTAACAATTCAAAGATAGAATATTAGCACTCTTGTAACAAAAAATGATTATATTAAAGAAATGAAATGTTTATCTTACATGTGAGCGTAAAGAAATGGAACCACTCTTCATAACTTCTTCAATTATATCTTTCATGAGCGTAGTACAAAGAACCCGCATTGCTTGGAATCGGGTTGTCTTGGACACTTTTAAAATATCAAATATTAGCAAGATGTAGATATATATGAAATCGACATAAAACAAATGTGATTTGATAAATGAAAATACCTTTACAATTTCCCAGTAGGTTCTTCTTCCTCTTTTCTCCAATTTTGCATTAAACATAAAATTGCCCTTCAAGCAATTAATAGTAATTAGATACTACCACAAATACACACATTTCAAAGCAGCTGCTGGTAGGCGGAGTTCGTCGATGGCGTCAACTCTCTTAAGGAAACACCATTGATCGATATTCTCAAATTGAGAATGGAATTCATCCATAATGTTATGTTGCACGTGTAATGCACATACAAGGTTTACATGCACATACATGTAAAATAAGTATTCACAATTCTTAAAGTTGTTAACTAGCTTACCGACAAAGAATAGAAATAGTGGGATGTATGAACTACAATAAGAACTTATTTAAAGTAACACACAAACACGTAGATTGTTGTTGGGATCTTGACGACCGTCTTTGTATTCTACATTCAAAATTATTGAAGCGCATTCCTCCCCTCCTGTCTTTGCTCACCAAGCTTCATGACAAGGAATCATCTCCATGCAAAACAAAATTGAGTGTGAAATTGACCTAAGAAGCTTATATGTTATTTTGCATTTTAAGAACAAAGCATACTTCATCTATGACCAAGCTTAACTAGTGGAAAAGTCGTTTTTATGATAGTAACCTTCCCGGTTTATAAACCCGACCGAGAGCTAGCTAGCTTTTCAAGAAATAGAAAATGCTAAATTCTCAAAGTAGAATAGATATATCGTCACAAGTACACTCGGATCTCGAAATTACCTTATTCTAAACATAATCTGAGATCGACCATTTTGCGATTGCTTTTCTGCGGGATCTATCTCCTTAGGCGGCAAAGCATCCTTTAAGATAAAATGAAAATCACTCTAAGGCGTGTATATTTTGAGTTAGAATAGTCATTGCCCGTATTGTCAATTTTCCGCATTCTTTTGCGGCTAAAAAGTCGGCATGAGCTATACCGTGTTAAGAAACGGGTAAGTTCTATAATCTCGATAAGCAAACTTGAAGCTGTCGATTTTATCCCACATAATAAAGCTTCCTATGGTAGAGTATCTCATATTTAGAGTTTCTTCATGCGGTTAAGTAGGAAAGCAATTTCTAGAATGATTCGACTAGAAATATTGTCTATCCATTTAATATATATCGAATTTAAGTTCTAAGAGAAAATCACAAAACAAAACAAAAATGCAATGCGGGATATATTCTCCATAGCATTTCGGGATCTTTTACATTCTATACCATCCGGTTCAAATAGAAGCTCACATACGGATATCATGTTTCCATAATAGCGGGTTATTTACACGACAATTAAAAAATTCACACAACAAAAGGATATATGACAAAACAAAGTTGAGGGCTTATTCGATTAAAGAAATTGCAAACCCATAATCGTTAGTACATTTGTTGTGGCAATTATGCAAAGTCGGAAAAGTAACACTAATGATAATATGTAAACTAAGAAAATAACAATGGCTTGTGATCTGATCCTTAATGGTGAATTCGCTTTAAAAATTACGTGTATGTTTAAGTCATCGGATAAACCGGATATGTGAATTTACTATCATTCATAAGGTATGGGTCTTCCGTTCGGTGAGAATATAAACAAAAAAAGTAAAAGAACCCGGTAATCTTGGGTGAGGCGTGAAACTAGCTCTGTAAGCTTCTTTTAGGATACTGAGGCGCTTTGACACTAGGTTTTAAGGTCTATTCATTGAATAAAAATGAAATCCATAATCTGCAGCTAGTATCTAAGATAAACACGTTTCACGAATATACATTGGCAATTGGAAAAACAATTGTATAAGCGATCGGAAAAATGAAGAATAAAGAGTTGCGTCTCTAACCATCGTAAAATTGCTGCTGCCCGATGTTCACCCGAGCGCCTCCACGGATCGAAGCCCAACCGCCGTCGAAGGTGAAGGGCGGTGTTAGAGAGCCGTCGTGCGGTGGATCGTCGAGCTCCGGTGGTCGATCGCGGAACAACAGATCGGTAGCCAGGGAACTGCACCAAGAGAACAAGATCGCCATCAATCGTAAAATAATCCATCCGGGAACACGAATAGCCGGATATTTAATGTACATTGGGATAAAGGATGTTACAAATGGTTGTATAAACCACACTCGATGTGAGATACATCATTTCGTCAAGAACCTTGAGATGTGCGGCCACAAGCTTGTGATGTTACGCTCGATCGAATCTCTTGAATCACTTCCCTAGGTGGTGAAACATTTGGATCGAGATAAAGTCGCCAAAATGAAGGCCTCGAAGGGCTGGCGATTGCTACGGTGGAGCTACTAAGCATAAGAACTACGAGATGCCATTGTTGGCCTCATAGCGAAGATCTTCACGAGCGCACAACAAACCAATGTGAATGCATCTCGACATGGCACGTAATGAAGCCGAGCCGCCCTCGGCATAGGATCTATGTTATTGCGGTGTCCCTTGCGCCGGTTTTCCCATGTACGGCGAAATCAACATTTCGATTACATCTATTTAAACATAGAGGCACACTCGGTTTATTAGTCCTAATTGAATATTAATAAACCGATTGGGGATTAGTAAATTCTAAGGAGGTGGATGTATCGTACATCCGGATGCACACAAGTTTTGCCTTAAATATATTAGCAAATGATGCATCTATATAATTTTCCATATCCATATACTTACAAAAGTCGAGGTCCTCGGTTTATTTTGAGTAGTACTTTTTCTGACGCTCATGATTTCCAAAACTAACACTCCAAAGCTAAAGATGTCGGTCTTGACAGATATCTGCCCGTGCATTATGTATTCAGGCGACATATATGTCACTATTGGAACATTTTCTTGTAGTGTTATGAGAATCAAAACAAAAAGAAAAAGAAAAAAGGGTTTAATTAAGCCTCTCCTTAGCTCTATGTGGCTCTATCACTAACGTATGCTCGGATCTAAACCAATATATGGGTGACATATATATTTGTAATTTACTTTGTGTTTTAGTTAGTTAGGATCTGAATATGAGTACCTACTACAAATCTGAAAATTTGGTATATTTGCGGAGGAGACTCTCATTATATTTATTTCAGAATGTTACAAATAAAATAAAATGAATTTGTTAGATTAGTTTCTAATAGATTGGTAGGAGCGGTTTTCTTCAGTTTCTTGATGTAGAATCTTTGGGCGAGTTGTCTTTCGGAAGAAAACTACGTAATTGATGGTATTTTGTTCGAGGAGAAGTATAAAATCTTATCGTTGTATTTGTCGATTAAATTTATGCACGGAACTATTCTGTGACTCTATCAACACATATACACTAAAGAATCAAAATGGTAGTATGTTTTCTTCCATTCCCACCGCTTATATCGGTCACCGGTTTATATACGCTCCATCACCACTCTCTCCATAACGCGCGTCACTTGTTGATACTTTATAGAGCATTCCAACTCCCAAATTCTATCCTCGGTCAATTTGAATGAAGTCGAAGATGTTAGTTTGCTTTTGTTATTCAATCAAAACTACGACCTTTGTAGGCCCCATCACAAAGCTTCATTAAGTAATTTCAATATTGATGAAAGTAATTCACGCCTTGACTCAATATCTAATTCTCTTCTTCTTCATACCTGCGGCTCCATTCGAGTTTTGAAGCGATACCCTTTCTGCTTAGTCATGCGGCATCGATTCCTCTTATGTCTCCTTACGACATATTCTTCATCACGAACTCCACCGCCACTTGCTTCCAAAAGCGAATAAGGTTTCATGTATGGACATGTCTTTATAACTATGTCCACGGTGATATATGTCGATTATATCGAGGAGAAAGGGATCTTCTTGTGTCTTTGAAAAATTAGTAGTATTGGAATAATTCTCTTGTGCTAAAGTAACTAAACTACTTTTCTCTTAGCTAGCCAATATTTGGAGCTTGTTATTTTAGCGAAAATCTTATTTACAACGATATGATACCCTTACTTGAGAGAGGCATTCTCGGTTCTTTAATGTATTCATTTTGGCTTTTAATCCTATTTAATCCCTTTATACTTTTAGCATGACTCTTTTCACGCTCATTATGTAGATATCGATGAACTGAATCGCGCAAAACACATACCATTTCATTCCCTAGTGGCGAGGGACGAGCTAATGAACTTTGAAGTTACCATTCATACGATGAAGGATATTATCGTAAGTAGTGTCTAAGTAGGCTTTATGTAGATAGTTTTGTTTTCTTCTAATTCGTCATGTCTCATTAATACTATCACCATGTGTTCGAGAGTGGAACATTTGTTTTCTCGTTTCAAATTTCACCCATCTATCCTCATGAGGCACCAAAGGTGAAATCTGAGACAAAGGTAATGAATCTTATTTTGTGGGGTCTCGTATTTTATAGGCAGTATTATTTCGTAAATTCTATTAATGTTTTGATTTGAATTTTTATTGTCGATTCTTGGGAATGTGCGGTCTACCATCCCAACATAGACTTAGATGGAAATGTCTGTCTAAACATTCTTTGAAGTTACCAAAAATAGTGATCGCAGCCTCGAGAAAACAAATTATATATCTTACATCGAGAAAAATAATGCAACAAGCATATGCACTACAAATCAAATCGATCAAATACAAAGCACCAAGAGAAACAAGAGATCTTTATTATCAAAAGCGGATGCTCGGACTATATTCTGAAACAAGTGAAGAATAGTCTACATTCAAGCAAAGTACAATATTCATAACTTGATATCAATATGGACTAGAAATTGAGTGAGTTTCTTTTTCCTCTTATTGAACACATCTAATCCCTACAACCAATTTACTCGAAAACCATAAAACAAATCCCAAAAACCAAAGCACAAACCTTGCAAAGGTTTGCTTTCTATTCAACGTTTTGAAATCGATATGCTTATGCCATGTTACAACTAAAGTAGAAAACAAGAAACATGCTCACTCTATATATATCTCATGAATGCGATAGTTAATCTTCTTCACAAAGAATCCAAGATAGAAACCCAAATATAGCATTATACACTTATAATCGAAGTCTTTTGCTATATATCTTGAGGTGTCTGAAAATAAGCGGTCGAGATGAAAAATAGGAAATAGATAAGACAAATTACCAACTTTAAACTTTGAACTTGGCTATGTTGTCTTTGGAGCTTCACGATATGAGTGAGGTCGTTTTGGTGTCTTGTTGCTTCTTGTTGTTGTGTTGTAAATCGAAGAGGGTATGGGAAAAGGATGTTGTTGTGCTTGAGTGAGGTGGGTTTGTGTCGTTGGGTTGCGTCGACAGGGAAGACCAAGGGCGGGAGGTAGGGCGGCGCGGCGGCGAGCGGCGGCAGCAAGCGGCGGAGGCGGCGATGTGGAGACGCGACCATGGGCTAACAGCAATGCTGCTTGAACGATCTACTAGAAGCGGTGGTGACTCTAAGTCCTTTGGAGGACTATCCGTGAGTGAGAAACCGAGTTTTGAGGAGGAAATTTAGAAATTTGAGGATTTTGAGGATTGGTCCTCTAATTTAGATTCAGCGCCACCCCATTATCACTACTACTATTGCAACAATTGTTCTCGCTATTTGCGCCTCGCACGACGCTCAAGCTCCGAGAATCACGCAACTATCAAGAGTTGAGCCAAATTGACCTTCCATTTAAGCAAAACGCCTCATCAATCCCTAATTCCCGGTGGGAAGCTCTATCTGGCGGACTTGATTTCGTTGAAATTATTGACACTGCGTCGGTGAATGGTGAGTGGCGTGCTCGCCCCATCGCAATCAAAATCCACCAAAGCTTAATGGTTTACTATCCTCTTAGCTGGAGAGATCAAATACAAAAGTAGTAATTCGAGGAGGACTAAAATCTAAAGCTACAGAGGCATGGAACATACTTGAAATGCCGATAATCTTCGTGACCCTTTCACGATGAATTCTTGCGTATGCCGTTAAAATACAATTTTCCCTAAAAATTCAAATGGACCACCTAATTCCAGCGGAAGTACTCTTGAGCAAATTTGCGAACCCTTGAGCTTCACCTCGATTCTATAACCAACTCATCTAGTTCTTCAACTAATCGAAGAGAAATGGGAGGGAAGGTCATAGCAGACGGCGGCGGCGGGTGGCGTGGCGTTGCCCGTTCGCGGTGGAGAGAAAAAAAAAAATGGGGAAGGGGAGGTTTTGTTTTGGATCTTATGGGAGTTCTGATTTGGTGGAGGGTGAAGAAGAAAAATGGAAAAAGGGGGGATTGAGAGGACAAACCGAAGAGGAAGAGAGAGATTGTTTTGTTTTGTTTTTTATTATTTTCCTTTTTTTTTTAATTTATGACATAGACTACGCTTTTTTATTAAAAACACGCACATACACTACGCTTTCTAAGCGTAGTCTATACCCACTATAGACTACGCACATATACTACGCTTTTGTTAAGCGTAGTCTATACTTCAAAAAAATTCGCACATAGACTACGGTTTTGATAAAAAAGCGTAGTCTATACCTATAGACTACGTTTTTTAAGAAAAAGCGTAGTCTATGAGGTGTAGAGAAAAGATATATTTGTAGTAGTGGCCGCCTTGCATGGTGGCTACCTCATTTGGTGGCTGCCGGGCTGCTTTTTAGCTGTAGGCCCTTTGGGTTTTGAGTTTTGGGCTATATGTTCTGCTAAGTTATAGATTCATTTTTTAGGTTTTGTGTTTTTACATGTCATGATATATCTCGTTTCTTTGAGCTTTCTAAAGGAAATATATCCTCGGGTTATCCTTTTTCAACACGGTTTGTCAGGCTATGTTTCTAAAATTGCATATAGCTTATGTTTCCATTTTCATTCATCGATTACGGATGGTTTATCCTAGATCCAAGGATAAGCATCAAGTTTTGAAGCTATTTACCGCTAAGTTTTATGTTAACTTGCATGCATATATATTTTAAAGGTACCCATTTATAGAATTCGAGGTCCTGAGCATTGTTGCCACTATATCGAGTGAATTTGAAAACCCGGATGTCGCCAAAATCACTACTACAAATATCACTTTTCTCTACACTTATAGACCACGCTTTTCGTAAAAGCGTGAGTCTATCAAATATAGACTACATTTTTTATCAAAAGCGTAGTCTATGTGCGAATTTTTGAAATATAGACTTCGCTATACTTAAATCGTAGTCTATATGAACTATTAACTACGCTAAAAGCGTAGTCTATGTCGTGTTTTTAAAAAGCGTAGTCTATGTGCATAAATCTAAAAAATAAAAATTACAAACAAGTTTCGAACTCACTACGTGTGAGTTAGTAACAAATGGAGAAAATTTAACTCAAAAATTTACGAATTCCTCCTCGATAGCAGCATAAGCATTTCACCTTAGCTCAAAACCCCAAAATCGTGACCTCCACCACTCGACAATGGCGCCACCACGTCGCCGCGCAAATCCACAAATTCCCGGGACACATACATCGACGCCTCGGTGGCTGCTCCACCTCTCCACCTTCTCCCGCCACGCCCTCCTCGCCGCCACGACACCGACACACCCTCCTCCAAACCCTCACTTTCTCCCCATCCGAAACCGCCTTCCTCACCCCCAAGCCTCGCCTCCCGCCTCCCTCCGTAATCACCTCTTTGAAAATCTCTCCTTCTTCCTTAAACCCTTCGAGCCCTAATTGCCTCCGCTTCTTTTTCCGCTCACCGCTTCTTTCACATCGCCTATTTGATTAATGGGTCCTTGGATCTCGAGTTCTCCTGCGGAGATGGGGTTTCACTCCGGGGCTTTTTGATTGATTTGAGCGAGAATGGGTCGGAGTTGAAGTCTTGGAGGAGCCAATCTACCTTTTGGGCGGTTTTTGAAGAAGCCTCTTGAATCTTGACTTCAGGTGATTGGTCCTTTGCTTATATATTTTACTCTTCTCTCTTAATGAACACAACATGAAAACCATGATAGAGGATATTTATATTTACTTTTACTTTTCTATCTCTTGATTGAAGTAACACATTCCTTGGGTTGTCTTCTCCTTGTTTTGAGGTCTTTACCCAATAATAAAAGTGAAGAAACACCAAGCCTTTTGTTTATACGATACGTAAAGTGGTGGTGCTAGACTAGTTTGTATAGAAGTAATGGTTTTATGCTTTTAATATTCTTTTGTGTACATATGGATCTTTTGTGTCGACCTCTTTACAAAATGGGAGATTTAGATATATCCATTGAATTACCAAATGGTTCATATATTTCTTCTCCGGAAGGAAGCACAAACAAAGCTTACTAGCGGAGGTCATAAAAGCTTTGAGAAAAAAGGTTACTGAAACTTGATATTCTTTTATATGTGCTCTATTGTCTTGTGAGCCTTTTAACACTCTTTTATGCAAAATATACAAATCTCGCTACTAATTACATTTAGTTATTTAATTTGCTTTTGTTGAATGTTGATCTACATCCGGTTCCTTTAACGTTTGAAGTTTAATGCTACCCTCTTTGTGATATCTTGGGGTTGGTGAGTGTAATACTCGGGAGGGTGTTTGTTTGAATTGATCTATATTAGATTTTGGTTGAGAAAATGTTGACCATAGATGTCAAATCATGTTTAAGAAAGTTGTTGGGTGAAAATTTACGTGATTGAAAATTAGTGTTGCTTAGAAAAGCGTAAGAGGTGCGAGACTAAGATTTTGTAAATTGGGAGAATAGGTTTCGAATCTCTAAATAAGCAGAACATGATACTAGGTTTTATAGTTGTCACCCATCAAGTTTTTGTTTTGTTTTTGTTTTTAGGTGGATTTCACAGTCGCTCTTTATCTCCAATGCAGTGGTACCAATTGTGAAGTTTGAGGGAACTTCAACATCTCATGTGACCTCTCGATCGACAACAAGTAGACAAAATGTGCATACTTCCTTATCTTGATGGGTGCTTTCCATATTCATCTCGATCTACTATACGCCCCAAAATCTTGGCGACATTGCTCGAAGTATATCGAGGATCTTGAATTGTTATCTTTTATTGATCTTTGAGGTTTGCTTGCACTCGGTTTTACCAAAATCCTAGCCTATTTAGTTATGAATAAACCAAACCTTTTCGACTAAAATTAATTAATTTGTGTTAACGGTTTCTTTCTTTTCGATGTTTCATTGTGAGTACCATAATTTCAAATGCCACTAGATGGGATACCTTTGGTGAGTTAAGAGTGTCGATAGTTTCGGTGTTAAGAATGTCGATAGTTTTTCTTTGGTTGAGAACCAATATTCTATTGTTTTAATACTTTAAGTACCATAACTAGTCACATATGCCAAAGGGCCTACATTTAATGTCGTATTAGCCACCTTCCACCCTAAGCAAAAGACATGACGAGTTCTGAAGGTGTATATTAGTCATATAACTATAGTAGCTTTAACATGGTCTTATCTCTTGTGTCATTCAGTTCTAACTATGAGATCATGAGCAGGTCGGTCGAAGCGATTCTCGGGCATACCATACGTGATGACATTGCTCAACTGCTGTTTGCTTCTTTGCTTGGTAACTTTTATTCCTCGAATAAACTCCCTTTTAGTAAAAGAGACAAGATATTAATCACGTTGTCGAGATTTAAATTTCTAAACTTACATCGGTTTAGTAACACAGGCTTAATTAATTATCTATGTACATGAATGCCCCTAAACCCCTTAATATCATTTTATATATAAACCTTACTATTAATTATAATATTTGGATCATTTAAATGCGGTATGGTTTGCCTTTCATTTCCCAAACAATTACTTAGTTTACGCAATCAATGGAATTTGGAGTAGTGATTGAGTCGGTTTATGTCTGATTTTTCTTGTATTCGGTACTAAGAAGGAGAAGGCAGAATGATTGCTCTTCTTTTGGCATTCTTGCTATATTTTCTCTTGTTTCTTTGGTTTCCATTTTGCCCTCAAGCAGAGAGAAAAGAGGCGATTATTTTTGTGTTTTTTGCCACAAGTATTCTCCATCATAATGTATGCTTCTCTCTCTCGATTATGGTAAGATCTCTCTTACTTGATTTTCCACTAATTTTCCATATAATTTCATGTGCTCTTTCTTGATTATACTTACGTTTTGGGATGAGCGAGCATGGTGATCAAAACCAAGGCGTGGAGTATATGCCATTTCTCTTGTCCTTTGTTTGTCTTCATATGTGGGACTTCTGGTTTATTTATGGCCTCATTGGCAACGACAAATTCCTTTATGTGAGAAAATATTCTTTTCCACCCATCGATCATTTTTAGTACAATATATAACTATGAGATTTCTAGTAGTGTATGGGTGGCGAGGATCGAGACCTTCAATGATTTCATATGTGTGGTGATAAGTGGATAATCGATGAGATGCGATTTATGAATTCATATTTTGTGGAAGCTCATGAGCGATATATATTTAGGGGTGGAGGCTTCGTATCATTGGAGAATTTGATCTTCTTTGCCAAGACATATTGATTCGTATTTTCCTTTGACATGAATTTTAATAGGTATTTTGTTTGAGCGGGTAATTATTGCGGATTTTTAGAGAACATGCTCTAGTTTAAAGGATAGATGTGCGATGGGTGGGATTTATATAGAAACTTGCTTTTCTTTTCCATATCTCGCTCTCTTTTCCAAAAGTTTGAAGGAATTAGTCTATCTTTGTAAAGCGTTTTGATGAAGTCATTGTTTAATAGTCTCATGTTTTGATGGTGGAAATAGTGAGCAGCGGAAGGCTATTGCCTTGGTGTTCTTGTATAGTTGTATGTAATCTGTAAGAGCGAATATCTTGGGAGTAGTTATGGGTCATATTTTCTTCGTAATCTGGTGTTATATTTCCATGGATAAGTATTAAAGAGCTAACTCGGACACAGAAAATTTTCCCAATTACGTGACGAAGGTTTGATATGGATCTTTATTTTCATGTGTTTCTCTCTACTCATGACGGAAGCATTTCAAAACTTGTTGCACAAGAGAGATGGAGCAGTCGAATGGGAGTATCCGTTCATTGTCGTGGCACCAATATTTCCTTTATGTTGGTCCAAATGTTAGATCTCCAATCGGTGCTTAAGGGTTACGTAATGTGTATTTTATCTACAATCTTTATCGACTTTGGTGGTTTGTTTGATGTCAACTCACGCAAAACAACTTGAATCAAACTCATTCTATTTATCATGTTTGCCGACTCTCCTAGTAATTAGTTGCCTTCATTCATTTGATGATTACCATATATAGTGAATTTAAATGATACTTGAGAAGTTGTTAGTGAAATTAATCAAGTGCGGAATATTTACGAAGGTAATCTAGCAAGTTAGGTGGACAACGCTTTCTGCGGATGCTCGACCACGATGATATGGCCTTGATAACCTCTTTTGTGTCATTGTGCGAAACTATTAATTGCTTGAAGGGCAATTTTATGTTTAATGCAAAATTGGTCTTACTCTCGAGAGGACATTGATGAAGTTCGCGTTGAATGGGCAAATTTCGCTTCTTCACATATAGTCTTGTGATGTTTTAGTTGTAAGTTAATGATCTTTTGAATTATTTTGTCTTGTGATATGGGGATACGGTCTTATTGTTTTGTTATGTGATGTGCATAGTATTTTTGTATAGTGATTTTGTAGCTATAATGAAAGCAGTTGTATATTTTGTATAGTGATTTTGTAGGCGTAATGAAAGCAGATCGTATATTTTGAATAGTGATTTTGAGCGAGATGCAAGTATATTTTAATCTCATTTGCTTGTGCGTTATTAATTATGCGAGGTTTAAATAAAGAAATTAACTACGGTTGAAATTGAAAACCGTAGTTGTTATTAAATTGACTACGGTTGTAATAGAAAAGCGTAGTAAATTTAATATTAAAACCGTAGTAAATAAACTCAAAACCGTGGTTAATACATATAGACTACGCTCGAAAGCGTGGTGTATGTGCGAAATTTTGTGTAGTGCTGTGGGGTATAGACTACGGCGAAAAGCGTAGTCTATGTGCAAAAAGCGTAGTCTATGGTGAGTATAGACTACGCAAAAATAGTGTATGTGCGAAATTTTGTGTAGTCTATCGGTATAGACTACGCGTGGCGTAGTCTATGTGCGAAATCGTAATCTATAGTGGGTATAGACTACGCTCGAAAGCGTGGTGTATGTGCGAAATTTTGTGTAGTGCAGTGGGTATAGACTACGGCGTAAAAGCGTAGTCTATGTGCGGCGTAGTCTATAGTGGGTATAGACTACGATAAAAAGCGTGAGTGTCTTGCGCCTATTTTCTCTACACCACTTTTCTCTACACTCGAACGCACATAGACTACACATTTACGCGTAGTCTATACCGATTTTGTAGTAGTGAATGCGAGTTGGAAAGTGAAACCCCGTTTTCTTTGATTCTGAGTTTTGATCGCATTGTTGTTTTGCTTCATGGAATACGACCCCAAAAGTTATTCTGTATTGTTGCCAGGTACCTACCAGCACGATCGATGTAGTTATTGGATTAGTAGATCTCTCCCAGTAGAAGTTTATATCGGTACATGTTGGGTTATATATACTTATTTTGAGTTATTAACTCCGATATTTCTAAAAAAAAAAATACATGTTATGTCGTGAAAATATTTTAAGAAGTTATTACTGTTCAATACTCCATTATGGCTCCATCATGATTGTGCACGGGGGTCTCTATTCGATGGGTTGATCATCATCTTGAGTATTGACCATCAAGGATATGGGTTAATGGGGAAAGACCCCAGAAACCAAACATGTGCTGATTGGATAAGTTCTGAGCCAAGTAGTGATATTGAATATGTCGGTGGTAAAAACCTAGGATTATTATGGGAGTGATAGTAATAACGGGTGATGTACATGAAAAATACTTTGCTTACTTAGAAGTGGGTTTTTGTTTTGAGAACTTCGAAGGTAAGTCCTCTAAACACGGATATCATGGCTTTATTTTTATGTAATGTTACAAAAATCTAGTGCTTCAGTACTTACCCCAAATATTTTTTAAATATTTTCACAGATGGAGGACGGTAGGACGAGCGACACTAAGGGGTAAAGTTGTGGGTCCCTTCATGTCTTCAGCTTCTGCATTTCATGTTTTAAAGTTGTTATGATGTATTCTTGTTCCTTCATTTTTCACTCTAATTGGGAACGAGATTTTTTATGTTATAATATGTTATGAGACTCAACAAGAGCATGTTATGTGGTTGACCAGACCTAGACTGAATAGGATGTGATGCTATTTTTCTTTCTGTGCATTACGGTTGTCTATTCAGGTGATGGTTATTTGACGGATTATGAGTATTGTTGTTGATATATCTGTTGGTGGATTGCTTGTTGTCCCTTCCCCTTCAGGATATATCTTAGTTATAGAGGAGATGATGTCTGATTTTCTTATCACATCGTCTTATCATGTATGCTTTATGTATCCCCCATTTCTTCTCCGCTTCTTATCCCTCACCCCTAGTCATTCCCCGGCGTCTGTGTCTTCCATCGGGAATTGAAGCATGAGAGATTAGTATCAGAGCAGTTTGTATCAAGGCAGTATTCTTGGCTCTGACATCGAGTTTTCACCAGTATCTGATACTAGATTGGTATTAGAGCAATTTTGTATCAAGGCAGTGTTCTTGGCTCTGACATTGAGTTTTCGCCGCTATCTGATACCAGACTGGTATTTGAACAGTTTCTTTGATTTGCATCATTTATATTCTTGGAATCGAGTGTTTAATAATTATGTTTCAAAACTGTTCAGCAGGTACAACTACTCTCAGCTCACCATCAGACCGTCTCTTTTAAAAAGAGGGTGAGTTATGTGTTTATTTGTTGATGTTTTATGTGGTTCTATGATAGAATATGACGTGAGCATGACTTTTTATGATTCAACATGATATGAGTTTATGTGAGTAAACAAGATATGTTTATGTGATTTTGGATACAGATATGGATACAGATACGAGATATGGATATGGATATGATTTGACTATAGGACGGACGAGCCTATAGGATCATGAAATGAAAATCATTGATATAAGAATTAAACTATACGACTAATATGGATATGAATTGATGAGGTAAATCTATGTGATTACATAGGAATGTGATGTTGACTGAAATGTTGTTTACTTGATAAACGAGTGCTTAAAAGTAAATCTTGTATTCGCTTACATGATTATCGTTATGGTTATCGTTATGGATATTATCATGGAAATATTGATGATGGACAAGTGTTTGGGAAATGACTACCCGAACAACTGTCGGAATAACTTACTTTACCCATGCTCCCTATGATCTATCTTGGATGTTTAATTCACCATACATTGATTATATTCCTAACATGCATCTATATAATTAATTACAACACATAGGTGTTTACTCGTTTTTATTTACGAATTTCCGGGATAACAGATCTATTATGTAACGCCCCACTTTTTGCTTGCATTAATTTGCTTTAAATTTAAATTTTTTGTGTTGGATTTGTGAGTATTTGACGTGCTCGAATTTGTGTTGGACTTGAGGGAGTCCGTAATTGCGCCCCTAACTAGAAAACGAACTTCATAATTTATTTTAGGGCCTTCAAATATTACTTTACAGATATGAGCTAAGTAATAAAATAAATTTTGGGCTTATGAAATTATTAAATTATATTATTAAGTTTTCGGCTTATATAATTATCAAATTATATTATTGGGCTTTATATAATATCTTTTTGTTGAGCCCAAGTTTTATTTTTATGGAGAATCAAGTTTTAATTAACAAGAGTTCAAGTGAGATTAGGACTTGATTAGGGTTTTATTATATATATATTACATATTACATGCGCTTGCATATACGACATACAACACTCCACACCCATATTCACACAAACACATAGCAAGACACACACAAAAAATTTTGTCGGAAAGCATCGGTCAAAATCTTCTTCTTCCGATAAGTTTTATTTTTATTAAACTTGTATTGATATTGCTCCAAAGTCGACTAACGACATAAGAACTTGCTTAGTCTATCTTTCACGGTTTTCGAAAATAGTTAATGCATTCTATCATGATTTGTTGTTCTTTTTTGTTATTATTTTTTTATCTCTATTGGTAAAATTTTGGGTGGCAGAATGATTAGAATATTTTATTGAGAAAAACTATTAATTTGAGCAAATTTTGGGTTACGGAATTCATCATTGTTAAGAAAAATTATTAAAGTAGTTGGTTTAGTTTTTTATAATATAAGTGCTTCCATGTACTTGAATATATATATACGTATATTTGTTTCTTAGTTACTTAAGCATAGTAATTAGTATTATGTTAAATGTATAAGTATTTCGTTTTGCTACGTAACAAAGTAAATCATCATTTTCGATCGGTTTTACCATATAAATATTTAATCGTTGAATTGATTTTAACTTATGAAAGTGTAACTTGAAATAATTTGACAAATTCTTAGAATGACCCTAAGTATTATGAAATAGTATGTGTTGGTTAGAGTTTTGCATTTAAGGTTTGTACAAGTCCTTATAAGTTAATATATTTATTTGACTAGGTGCGGCGCAACTAGGACCCTCGTCCCATAATTGATTGATATTGATTTATTGTGCTCGACAAAATAAGGTGGGTGAAATCTTCTTTAACTTGCTAAAACATGTTTTGGAATAAGCATATTTATTGTGGGTGAAATCTTCTTTAACTTGCTAAAACATGTTTTGGAATAAGCATATTTATTGTGGGTGAAATCTTCTTTAACTTGCTAAAACATGTTTTGGAATAAGCATATTTATTGTGGGTGAAATCATCTTTAACTTGCAAATATGTTATTTGGAATAAACATATTTATTATGGAATTTACTTTATCTGTAAGTTTATGGTGATAATCATTGTTGTGTTTTGTTACATCCATGGTGAAAGCCTGTGTGGCGAATCATTGCCTGTGTGGCGTATCATTGCCTGTGTGGCGAATCATAGCCTGTGTGGCGTATCATTGCACTGTGGCATAGCTTGTATGGCGAATCATAGCACTGTGTGGCGATCATAGCTTTGTGTGGCGTATCATTACTGTGTGGCATAGCACGTGTGGCGTGGCTGTGTGGCGTATCATTGCGTGTGGCGAATCATAGCTTTGTGTGGCGAATCATGCTTTGTGTGGCGTATCATTGCACGTGTGGCATAGCACGTGTGGCGAATCATAGCACAGTGTGGCATATCATTGCCTGTGTGGCGTAGCCTGTGTGGTGAATCATAGCCTGTGTGGCGTATCATTGCCTGTGTGGCATAGCTTGTGTGGCGAATCATAGCCTATGTGGCGTATCATTGCTTGTGTGGCAGGATTTTAAGCCGGTAAGGTTGAATATGATTGACTATTACTTTCTTGCGATGTATACACGTTTTGATAAATAAAATAATGTTATTCCTTGTTCCCCACCACTGAGTACGTTTTTGTGCTCACCCCTTTTTTATCTAAAATATTTTCAGGTCAGTGATCATGGAGCGGCGTGACGGTGTGGGTGTGCCTAGTGGTGTTTTGTCGCTTTTAATTCATTCCAAGACTTGTGTTATTTTTGTTTAAATTCTTTTCCTTTATTATCGTTGTTGGATTTGAGTTACTAAAACTCCAACTTATCTCATGCTACTAAGTCTTGCATAGTTTGCTTTGGGTCGTTGGTGGACGTCAGTTCTTTTTTCAAAGTTTAGACTTGAGTTGGTTGGATTCATTATTTGATAATTTTATTCAAGAGATTTTATATATTTTATTATTAAAAAGAAAATAAATGACATGCTTCCGCTTTAGCTATTTTATTTAAGAAAATATAGCATTTTAAATTATGAATTTAGGGGTTACATTTAGTGGTATCGAGGCGGTCTCGTTTACGTAGACTTTACAATTTTGAATAAGTTGTTATATGATGTTGTTATAATAAAGGGCACCACCCATTCCGCACGCCGCTCCCGATCGAGGTAATTTCGTTTTTGATATGATAAAGTATTTGGTGAGCACTTATTAATGAAGATTCTCTCTCAAATATTATGAAATGTGGTGGAGATTTGTATATGGCATTATGTGAGAGTTGTGCATCATTTTGTGAAAATTATTGTGGAGCTGGAGCATGAGTTGATTGAAATTTTTACTTATTTGTCCTCGAAATTAGAAGGAACTTAGCTGCTTGATTATTAGGCATCACTTGTGTAGGTTAGATGGAGAATGACTATAATATACCTCTAGTTTATGAGTATGCACTTGTCGTAGTCCGATTCTGAAAACGTACTTGAAATCTCACTCTAGGCGTCGTAGAGAACTTGTAGCTTGAAGAGAGTTGTGGCGGAAGATTGTTACTCACGAACAACCAATACCTGAATCTGAGGCTTTCTCTAGTGTCATTTACCTGACACCCAATGAAGTTAAAGCTATTGTTGGAAAGGCCTTTACAGATCGAGAGACAGTCTTGGAGAATGGTCAACATCAAGTAAATTTTGAGGATTACATGGCCACCTTAATTTGTAGATGTAACGATCTTTTTCGTGGCATCACAATTATAGAAGATGACAAAGGTCCCGTGTCACTACTCTCACAGCAGAATGTGAAAGTACCTCAAGAGAATGAGGGAATAAAAGAGAAAGATGAGGATTTTGAAGAGGAAGAGAATGAGTTTACACTCTACGGAGCAAGGATCGAAAAACCACTTAAGATAATATCTGCAATGGAAACAGTAAAGTGTTAAGAAAAGGAAGCTACGAAGGATTCTTGGTAAATGTATTGGGGTCAGCAGAGACGGAGACAACAATAGAGGATGTGGAAGTGGTTCGAGATTTTGTCGATGTGTTTCTGAAGAAATACGGGTTTACCACCGAGTCGACAAGTGGAGTTTACCATTGACCTTGTGCGGGAGCAAAGACCAGGTTTCTAAGGCTCCATACCGAATGGCACCAAAGGAGTTAGAAGAGTTGAAGCGCGATTACAAGAATTATTGGATAAATGATATATTCGACCGAGTGTTTCACCATGGGAGCACCAGTTTTGTTCAGTAAAGAAGAAAGATGGTAGCATGAGGATGTGTATCGATTATCGAGACACGAATCAACTTACAATAAAGAACAAGTATCCTCTACAGAGAATTGAAGACCTCTTGATCAACTACAAGGTGCAGGAGTTTTCCCAAAGATAGATTCTGATCTGGATACCATCAATTGAAGGTGAAGGAAGATGATATTCAAAGACAACATTTAGGACAAGATATGGTCACTACGAGTTTGTGGTAATGCCTTTTGGATTGTCCAATGCCCCTGCAGTTTTTATGGATCTGATTAATAGGGTGTTTCATCCATACTTGGATAAGTTCGTGATCGTCTTCATCGATGACATCTTGATATACTCTAAAAATCAAGAAGAGCACGAGTCGCGATCTGCGCGATCTTGGAGACACTAAAGAACGAAAAGTTGTATGCGAGTTTACAAAGTGCGAGTTTTGGCTAAATCAGTTGGATTTCTTAGACACGTGGTGACCTAAGAAGGAATTGAAGTGGATCGGCAAAGATTGGAGGTAAGTAATTGGAAAGTGCCGACAAGCGCCCGCGGAGATACGAAATTTTATCGGTTGGGGGATATTATAGAAAAATCATCAAGTTTTTCTCAAAGATTCTTTGGACCGCTCACTCGATTGACACGAAATGAATACCATTTGAGTGGACGAAGAAATCTGAAGAAGCTTTCAAATATTAAAAGAGTTAGTAATTGCTCCGGTCTTGACTATCCGTGATAGTTCTAAAGGGATACATAATCTCAAATGATGCGTCGAAACAGGGGTTTAGGATGTGTGCTAATGCAAGAAGGAAAAGTGGTGGCTTATGCATCTCGACAGTTGAATCCACATGAACTAAATTATCTACACACGATTTGGAATTGGCAAGCAGATGGTTCATGCTTTGAAGATTTGGAGACATTACCTTTATGGGGGTAAGTGTGAGATTTATACTGACCATAAGAGTTTGAAATATTTTTTTGTCACGCAAAAAGAGCTAAACATGAGACAACGAAGGTGGTTGGAGTTGGTTAAGGACTATGATTGTAAAATTTTATACCATCCTGGAAAAGCAAATGTTGTGGCAGATGCACTTAGCAGAAGGATGTATGCAAATCTTGTAAGAAGGTTAACTCAACAAGAGGACTTAGTGAAAGATTTTGAAAGATTGAGTCTTGAAGTAGTGACCACACCTGAAGAAGCGGATGCTATTATCTCAGCTTTGGTAGTACGTCCGACGTTGCGAGATAGAATTCGAGAAGCTCAAAGGATGCTAGCTAAGGAGGTGTCTAATGATCCAAGAGGATTTTCAGTTTTGTATGATGGGACACTTACCTATAATAAGAGAATTTGTGTGCCAGTGGATGAGTAGTTGAGAAAAGAGATAATGGATGAGGCACATCGAAGCGTACACAAAGACACCTAGTAGCACCAAGATGTACCAAGATTTAAAGAAGAGTTTTTGGTGGTATGGGATGAAAAGGTCAATTGCAAAGTATGTGGAGCGATGTCTGGCGTGTCAACAAGTGAAGGCTGAACATCAAAGATCCTCGGGATTGTTAAAACCTTAGAGATACCAGAGTGGAAGTGGGAACACATCACTATGGATTTTGTAGTTCGACTTCCTAGGACTTTGAGAGGTAATGATGCAATTTGGGTGATTGTTGACCGTTTGACTAAGTCAGCGCATTTCGTGCTAGTACATATGACGCTTTCGATGGAAAAGTTTGCATAGTTATATGCGGGAGATAGTTCGACTTCATGGGCTACCTGAGCATCCATTATATCCGATCGAGACCCACGTTTTACGCCAAGGTTTTGGGCGATCTACACCTTGCTTTGGGTACAAAGTTAAAGTTTTCGACAACAGATCATCCTCGACATGCATGCCGATCGGAAAGAACGATTCAAACTTTGGGAAGATATGTTAAGAACTGTGTCTTGGATATTGGAGGAAGTTGGGAAACACACTTGCCGTTGATAGAGTTTGCTTATAACAATAGTTACCACTCCAAGATTGGTATGGCTCCTTATGAGGCACTCTATGGGAGAAAATGTAGATCACTGTCTTTTTGGGATGAAATTGGTGAAAGAAAATTTTAGGACCGTAGATGGTGGAAAGAACTATTGATGTTGTCAAGAAAATTCGAGATAGGATCAAAGTTGTTCAAGATAGACAAAAGTCTTATGCTAATAAAAGAAGAAAGGATTTGCATTTTGAAGTTGGTGATAAAGTGTTTTTGAAGGTAGCGCCAATGAAGGGAGTTTTGAGATTTGGTAAGAAATGAAAGTTAAGACCTCGCTTCATTGGACCGTTTGAGATTTTGGAAAAGATTGGAGATGTTGCTTATCGTTTGGCGTTATCGCCTGAGCTGTCATCCGTGCATAATGTTTTCATGTTTTCGATGTTGAGGAAGTATATGCATGACCCGAGTCATGGGGTGTCTTATGGTGGTATATCGATTAATAAGGATTTAACCTACGAGGAAGAACCCATCGTGATTTTAGATAGAAAAATTCACGAGTTAAAGAATCGGCGCATGACCTTAATTAAAATACAGTGGAGTCGTCATGGACCTGAGGAAGCGACTTGGGAGCGTGAGGATGAAATTCTAGCTAAGTACCAGTCCCTAATAACACTGGTAAGACAAATTTCGAGGGGCGAAATTTTTATTAAGTGGGTAGGGTTATACGCCCCCACTTTTGCTTGCATTAATTTGCTTTAAATTTAAATTTTTTGTGTTGGATTTGTGAGTATTCGACGTGTTCGAATTTGTGTTGGACTTGAGGAGTCCGTAATGCGCCCCTAACTAGAAAACGAACTTCATAATTTATTTTAGGGCCTTCAAATATTACTTACGATATGAGCTAAGTAATAAAATAAATTTTGGGCTTATGAAATTATTAAATTATATTATTAAGTTTTCATTATATAATTATCAAATTATATTATTGGGCTTTATATAATATCTTTTGTTGAGACCAAGTTTTATTTTTATGGAGAATCAAGTTTTAATTAACAAGAGTTCAATTGAGATTAGGACTTGATTATGGTTTTATTTATATATATATACATATTACACGCCCACATATACGATATACAACACTCCACACCCATATTCACACAAACACATAGTCACACACACACAAAAATTTTGTCGAGAAAGCATCGGTCAAAATCTTCTTCTTCCAAAGAAGTTTTATTTTTATTAAACTTGTATTGATATTGCTCCAAAGTCGACTAACGACATAAGAACTTGCTTAGTCTATCTTTCACGGTTTTCAAAATAGTTAATGCATTCTATCATGATTTGTTGTTCTTTTTTTATTATTATTTTTTTATCTCTATTGGTAAAATTTTGGGTGGTGAGAATGATTAGAATATTTTTATTGAGAAAAACTATTAATTTGAGCAAATTTTGGGTTACGGGAATTCATCATTGTTAAGAGAAAAATTATTAAAGTAGTTGGTTTAGTTTTTTTATAATATAGAAGTGCTTCCATGTACTTGAATATATATATACACGTATATTTGTTTCTTAGTTACTTAAGCATAGTAATTAGTATTATGTTAAATGTATAAGTATTTCGCTTTGCACGTAACAAAGTAAATCATCTGTTTTCGATCGGTTTTACCATATAAATATTTAATCGTTGAATTCAATTTTAACTTATGAAAGTGTAACTTGAAATAATTTGACAAATTCTTAGAACGACCCTAAGTTTTATGAAATAGTATGTGTTGGTTAGAGTTTTGCATTTAAGCTTTGTACAAGTCCTTATAAGTTAATATATTTATTTGACTAGGCGCTTGGTAACTAGGACCCTCGTCCTTAATTGATTGATATTGATTTATTGTGCTCGACAAAATAAGGTGGGTGAAATCTTCTTTAACTTGCTAAAACATGTTTTGGAATAAGCATATTTATTGTGGGTGAAATCTTCTTTAACTTGCTAAAACATGTTTTGGAATAAGCATATTTATTGTGGGTGAAATCTTCTTTAACTTGCTAAAACATGTTTTGGAATAAGAATATTTATTGTGGGTGAAATCTTCTTTAACTTCTAAAACATGTTTTGGAATAACATATTTATTGTGGGTGAAATCATCTTTAACTTGCAAATATGTTATTTGGAATAAACATATTTATTATGGAATTTACTTTATGTGTAAGTTTATGGTGATAATCATTGTTGTGTTTTGTTACATCCATGGTGAAAGCCTGTGTGGCGAATCATTGCCTGTGTGGCGTATCATTGCCGTGTGGCGAATCATAGCACTGTGGCGATCATCGCACAGTGTGGCATAGCTTGTATGGCGAATCATAGCTGTGTGTGGCGATTACAGCTTTGTGTGGCGTATCATTACTCGCTGTGGCATAGCACGTGTGGCGTGGCACAGTGTGGCGTATCATTGCACGTGTGGCGAATCATACCGTGTGGTATAATCATACTTTGTGTGGCGTATCATAGCTTTGTGTGGCGTATCATTACGTGGCATAGCACGCGTGGCGTAGCTTTGTGTGGCGAATCATAGCACGTGGCATATCATTGCACGCGTGGCATAGCCCGTGTGGCGAATCATAGCACTGTGGCGTATCATTGCTCGCGTGGCATAGCTTGTGTGGCGAATCATAGCACGTGTGGCGTATCATTGCTTGTGTGGCGTGATTTTAAGCCGTAAGGTTGAATATGATTGACTATTACTTTTTCTGCGATGTATACACGTTTTGACAAATAAAATAATGTTATTCCTTGTTCCCACCACCAGCACGTTTTTGTGCTCACCCTTTTTATCTAAAATATTTTCGGTCGTTGATCATGGAGCGGCGTGACGGTGTCAGTGTGCTAGTGGTGTTTTGTCGCTTTTAATTCATTCCAAGACTTGTGTTATTTTGTTTAAATTCTTTTCCTTTATTATCGTTGTTGGATTTGAGTTACTAAACCCAACTTATCTCATGCTACTAAGTCTTGCATAGTTTGCTTTGAGTCGTTGGTGGACGTCAGTTCTTTTTTCAAAGTTTAGACTTGAGTTGGTTGGATTCATTATTTGATAATTTTATTCAAGAGATTTTATATATTTTATTATTAAAAAGAAAATAAATGACATGCTTCCGCTTTAGCTATTTTATTTAAGAAAATATAGCATTTTTAAATTATGAATTTAGGGGGTTACATATTACGGACTCAAGCTCTGATCTTATGGATTGTATCCCGTATGCCTATTCTCCAATACTGAGTGAGAGCAATCTATGGAGAATACTGTAAAATTTCGCCTCCTATATCTTTCTATGTGATTTCGAAAATCACAATAAGCATAAAATTAATTTGATTTTCTCTCACCTTGTATTTATAATGCATTCCTAGAATCATATTTAGATATGATCCTTGCATATCTAATAAATACAATAATTATCTTCAATCTCTGAAGATAATTCATATCTAGAATAATTATCTCTTGATATCTAATAATATCAGATAATATCTATCTATATATAGATGTATTAAAATAATACATAAATCAGAACAGAGTCCCAGTGGAAATCTATATAGGGGGAAGAAAATTCTGCAGTAAAGGCCTTGATGAGCCAGCTCAGGGATCAAATACAAGGAATAAATATGAGCCTAAAATGAATTAATTATCTTATGTTTAGCCCAAAACATAAATTAATTCATAAATATTTATTTATCCCACTAGAGAATAAATGATGAATTGCCCCTTTATTACCAAAGTTGAGTCGGGCTTTCATTTAGACGTATAAATCCTTATATTAAAGATATCGCACGCCCATTAATTATTTCTAGCACTCTGACTGATTAAAATAATTAATCTCTTTAATTCTTTAAGTAGTACCACTCAACCTTATTATTGTACTTGGGCTAACTTAACCTGCAGGGTTTAGTACAATAAACATTTTGAGCTCCTTAAGGGGCGTTATCATCCTAAACTGATACGGTGACTCGATACAAGTAACTAGTGTGACATACAAGCACTGCTACCACCCAAGATGTGGAGAATCTTATGTTATCTTATGTAACCCTCACCCATAACAAGTCAAACTGATGGTCAGTAACTCATACACATCTAAAACATTATCGAGGTTTAGATCAACATAAGTCATCAAGATCTAGGTTCTTCACGACGGTCAGATAGAAGAACTCATCTCACTGTGATCCATCAATACGTCGAGACGCACAAAGATAGACAAGCAACCAAGTCAAGTCACTTATCTATCTATCGCAAGACTATACCGATAACTCGTCCTCAAGTTATCTGGGTTGTGATACTTTTTATATCTCAACTAGATTAACCAATCATACAGACTTCTGTGATCTTCTACACACTGTATGATCTAACTTTTGTATGAGATAATGGGACAACATATGCAATCAAGTAAAAAATAATTCAGATAGGAGATTGTAATAGTGGTAACATGAAAAATTGTGTATCCCTACTAGATATTACAAGTTCAACCATTCTGCTTTTGGTATACAAATACAACAATCTCCCACTTATACTAAAGCAAACTTTGTAGTATGCGATGTGTATCCCTACTAGCTATTACAAACAACACCATCAATTTGCTTCTCCCACATATACAAAAGTATTCTTTCTAAGTGGGTACCATCTTCCGCAATCCAAGTCCTCAAACTTGCTTGTCGTAGACTATTTACAGCAGGCTTTTCGTGAATGGGTCAGCTAGATTATCCGCAGTACCAATCTTCTCTATTATCACGTCTTCTCGTCGTAAGATTTCTCATATGATGTGGTACTTTCTCTCTATGTATTTCATCGCCTTGTGGGTCAGTGGTTCCTTCGAGTTTGCTATTGCGCCAGAGTTATCACAAAACACTATGATACTCTTGGAAAAACGAGGTACCACATCTAGTCGAAGAGGTAGTTCTTGAACCATACCGCCTTCTTAACAACCTGATGCGGCTCCATATTCGGATTCATGGTGGAGTCTGCAATGCACCGCTGCTTTGCACTTCGCCACGATACGGCTCCACCTCCCAAGGTAAATACATAGTCTAAGCTAGACTTCTTATTATCATAGTCAGAATGAAAATCCAAGTCTGAATAATCGAAATGCATTAGACTATTTGCCTGGTAAACTAGCCTATAATCTTGAGTTCATTTCAGGTACTTGAGTATATGCTTTACCGCAGTCCAATGAGCTTGTCCAGTGATAGACTGATATCTTGCTACTATGCCTACCGCATAACAGATATTGGGCCTCGTACACAACATTAAATACATGAGACTTCCTACGGCGGAAGCGTAGAGAACATGTCTTATTTCCTCTATCTCCTTTGCAATCTTCGGCGACCGCTCCTTAGATAAAGGAACGCTATGTCTGAAGGGTAGCAATCTCTTCTTAGCGGTTTGCATGCTAAAACGAGTAATCACAATATCAATGTAAGACGCTTGAGATAAGCTCAATATTTTCTTCTTGTGATCTCGATAAACCTTGATCCCAAGAATGTACGTTGCATCTCCTAAATCTTTCATCTGAAACTCATCGGATAACCAACTCTTTACGTCTGATAACAACTTCACATTGTTTCCAAGTAGAAGGATGTCATCTACGTAAAGTGCAAGAAATACCAAGTCACCGTTGATATCTAAACGATACACACAACTCTCGCTAGGCAACTGGGTAAAACCATAAGTCTTTACCACATCATCAAAGTGTAAGTTCCATAATCTGGAAGCTTGCTTAAGTCCATAAATGAACTTCTTAAGCTTCCACACTAGATGCTCCTCACCTTTCTTCACATAAACTTCGGGTTGCTGCATATAGATGTATCGACCTTCCTCAAGGTAATCGTTTAAGAAAACGATTTTTACATCCATTTGTCAAACCTCTAGATTTAAGTGAGCAGCTATGGCCAGAAGAATTATGATGGACTTGAGCATTGCTACAGGTGAAAATGTATCATCGTAATCGATCCTCTCAATCTGAGTGTACCCTTTCGTCACAAGTCTGGCTTTAAAAGCCGAAACCTCTCCATCATAATATATGTTCCTCTTGTATACCCACTTATTACCGATGGCTTCTTTGCCATCTGGTAGAGGTGTTTTCTCAGATACATCCATAGTGGTTATGGACTCAATTTCTAATTCCATAGCGGTGTGCCATGCTTCGCATCTATGTCTCAGTATCACGTCGTTGTATGTCCATGGGTCGATTATAGCTTGTTCGCCTATTGGGACTAAATCCGAAGATTCACCCATGAACATAAATCAATTGGGTTGTCGCATAACCCTTCCACTACAATGAGTCGCTACTGGCACAATGAAAACAGTGAGTGTAGTAACTTGTGGTGTCCTTTATTGCATAACTTGCTGGGTAGGTGACACTTGTATAGTCAGTATCCCTAGTGAAACTCGACCCACTTCAATCTCTTGAAGTATCTGGTATCGATCCCTCCCACTAGACTCGACATCTTGTACCTTTGGTGAAATCAGTGGTGGAATACGATCATCTTTCATTTCTTGAAGAGTGATTTCAAATTTTGATTTGTGGTTTTTCATGTAGTCCTCCTCCAAGAATCGAGAATTGGTGCTAACAACGACCTTCTGATCCTTAGGAATATAGAAATAACTACCTTTCGTTCCTCTAGGATATCCTACAAATAGTCTTGCATCAGATTTAGCCTCCAACTTATCAGTCTTCTTGTTCAGCACATGTGTTGGACTTCCCAAATCCTTATATAGCTTAAACTAGGCTTACGCCAAAATTATAACTCGAAAGAGGTCTTGTCGACTGACTTGGACGGTACTAGATTGAGCAAACATGTCGCTGTTTCTAAGGCATAGCCCCAGAACAAAATATGCAAGGTTGTATAACTCATCATTGATCTAACCATCTCTAAAAGAGTCATATTTCTTCGTTCTGACACATCGTTTTGCTGTGGTATGCCCGCTTTAGTGAGTTGGGATGTAATCCTACATTGCACTAGGTAGTCCATACATTCGTTGCTGAGGTATTCGCCACCGCGATCAGACCGCAGTGACTTGATACTCTTACCTAGCTTCGTCTTCACTTCCGCCTTAAATTCTTTGAATTTCTCAAAGGATTCAGACTTGCGGTGAAACATGTATACGTATTCGTATCTTGAGTAATCGTCAATGAAAGTGACAAAATACTCGTACCATATATGAGCTTGTGTAGTCCACACAGTTCAAAATTGACTAATTCAAACACCTCTTTGGCTCTATACCTCTTCACTTTGAAGGATTTAGTCGACATCTTTCCCTCTATACAGGATTCGCAGACTAGGAATGGAGTAACCGTGAATTTTCACCCAACGCTCCATTCTTAGCCAGTCTTTGGATCACATTTAGATTGATGTGACATAATCTAAGATGCTAAAGATGTGTATAGTCCTCTTGCAAAGAAAACTTTCTCTTCTTATGGTTGGATGTAGTAGATTCAACATAATTATAGGTATTATGCTTAGCAGAAATAGTATAAAGAGAATTATATAATGTGCCGCCACAGATAAACTAGTCATTTCTCATGATAGAAACAACACTATCGAAAACAACAGAATAAACATGTGTAAATAATTTAGAAATGGAAATAAGGTTCCACCAAAACTCCGGCACATAAAGAATATCTCTTAAAACTAAAATTATCATATCAAAGCATAAAATAACATCTCTGACTGTAACAGCTTCGACTTTCGCCGTGTTGCCCATGGAGATCGTTACCTCGCTATCACTCAGCAGCCTTATCCGTAGGAACCCTACAAGGTGTAACAAACATGATCAGTCGCACCCGTATCTGCTATCCATGAAGGAGTAGAACAAGTCGCTAAACATGTTACCGTTACAAAGAGCTAATGACATACCCTGAGCCTTGAGCATAGGGCACTTTTCCTTCCAATGCTCAGTCTTACCGTACTTGAAGAACTTGTCCATTTCATTTGGCTTTCTCATGCCAACTGTGACATTCATGCCCTTGCTTCAACTGTTCTCAGGGTTTCCTTTGCCTCTACCACCCTTTGTAGGGAAATCTTATTTTAACCCTCCCCCGGGGATCTATCTTGGATGTTTAATTCACCATACATTGATTATATTCCTAGCATGCACCTATATAATTAATTGCAACACGTTGGTGTTTTCTCGTATTTACCTACAAATTTGTCAGGCAAGGATTGGATCAAGACTCGTGCTTTGATCTTCTGGACTATATCACGATTGCCTAATCTCCAATGTCGAGTGAGGCCAATCTATGGAGAGCACTGCAGAAAATTCGCCTTCTTCCTCCTTTAGAAGTTTTTGAAAATCCCAACTTTGAGAAGTCTAGTTTTCGAAATTTCACTCTTAGGATTAGGGTTTGATTTTCTCTCACCTTATATTTATAATGCAATCCTAAATCCTATCATGATAGGATTCTGCATATCTAATAAATATAATAATATCTCTTTAGATAGAGAGGATCAAAACAGAGTCCCAGTGGGACTCTATATGAGGGGGACGAAAATTCTCTTAGTAACAGGCCTGGATGGGCCAGCCCCGAGGATCAAATGCAAGGAATAAAGATGGGCCTCAAATAAATTAATTATCTTATGTTCAACCCAGAACATAAATTAATTCATAAACATTTATTCATGCCACTAGAGAATAAATCTCGACTTACCCCTTTATTTCGAAGTTGAGTCGGGCTCGCACTTAGACTTAACGAATCCCGTATTTAAGATATCGACGTCCATTAATTATTTACTGACTTATGACCGCTTAAAATAATTAATTACTTTAATTCCATAAGTAGTACCACTCAACCTTATTATTGTACTTGAGATAACTCAACTGCAGGTTTAGTACAATAAACCTTTGAGCTCATAAGGGACGCGTCATCATCCTAAACGGATACGGTGACTCGATACATGCAACCTAGCATGACATGACAAGCACCGCCACCACCCAAGATGCGAGAATATTGGGTTATCTCATGTAACCTTCACCCATAACAAGTCAAAGTGATGGTCGAGAACTCATACTCACCTAATACCTTATCGAGGTTTAGATCAACGTAAAGTCACCGAGATCTAGGTTCTTCACGACGGTCAGATAGAAGAACTCATCTCACTGTGATCCATCAATACGTCATGGACGTACCAGCATAGACAAGCAACTAAGTCAAGTCACTTCTTATCTATACCGCAGACCTTATCTGTAACAACTCGTCCTCAAGTTGTCTCGGTTGTGATTCTTTTATATCTCATTAAGCTTGACCAATCATATGAGACTTACGTGATCTACAACACAATCGTATGATCTAACTTATATATGAGATAAAGGGACATACATATGCAATCAAGTAAACAATTTAGATAGGAGATTGTAATATTGGTAACAGGAAACATTGTATACAAGCTCAACCAAAACTGCTTCCAGTATACAAATCCACGCGTGTGGACGTTTACTCACAATGTGTATCACTTTGTTTAGAGATTAAAAGTGGAGGTCTTGACATCTTAATTTTAGAAATTAATATGTCGGGTTTCTTGCTTAGTCTTTTTGTTTCAAAAGGCTTGTCCATGCAGATCACGTAATCCTAGCATGCTTTCTATAGAACTCAACATGTAAAACATGCTCGCAGAATTCTAAAATATGCTTTAAAAACGCGATAAACCTAGCATGCTTACTATGCTCATCCATTCACGAAAACATATAATATGTTTATCTACGTAATTAAACATACATAGCATGTTTCTGCATAATTTAAACATCCACGACATGCTTTGAACGATAAAAATAAAATAAATTCGTTCATCGTGGCCCACTCGTGGATCCTGTACTTTCCTACCTAATTTATTACATAAATTTGCAAAGTACAGATCTTCAAAAATCTCGAAATGGGCCTCGTGTGCACGGTCACGGATCGGATTCGTCAAAACTAGATTTGGGCCGAAAATTGAAAAACGGGCCGAAACATTGAATCGGGCCGGATCGGGTCGAAAATCTGGAACCGGGTTAAAAATTCGGGTATGGGCCAAAATCGGATTGGGCGGGCGGGCGGTCGGCCCAAGATGAAATTGGGCGGCGCGTGACCTGTCGAAATGGTGCCCCGTGCAGCTTGCCGACGTCGTCCACCGAGGTCTGCCGAGCCCGCCGAGCACGCACGCTCAGCGTCGAGGCGTGCCGAGGCATCCACGTGAGAACCACGAGCCTCGCACGCCCGGCTGCCGAGACCTACCACCGACTTCGCCCAGCCTCGCGGAGATGCTCCTGCCCTGTTCGCTGAGAAAAATGCGCACGCAGCCGAGCAGCGTGCTGCGAGCACCGAGCACGTCCGCTTGCCCTCGCCTACACGCCCTCGTGCCGTGCGTTTTCTGGCCAACCTCCCATCGTGCCATGCGACGGGACTTTGTCGTCTCGTTCTTCGTGTTCTTAGTCTTCGTTCCTCTTTTACAGATTAGATTTACAAGAAAAAATCCTAATCTAACCACGAATTTTCTCGGGGTGAAAAACGAAATCCGATATGAAATAAAAACGAGCCACGATGAATGACAGATCCACAATTAATTAACTGCAAACGTTATAATCAAGCGTGAATTAATCCAACAGAGCCAAGATTCTGATCCCAGGCTCTGATACCAATTGTAGGGAAATCTTATTTTAACCCTCTCCCGAGGATTTATCTTGGATGTTTAATTTACCATACATTGATTATATTCCTAGCATGCACGTATATAATTAATTGCAACACGTTGGTGTTTTCTCGTGTTTACCTGTAAATTTGTCAGGTAAGGATTGGATCAAGGCTTGTGCTTTGATCTTATGGACTGTATCCCGATTGCCTAATCTCCAATGTCGAGTGAGGACAACCTATGGAGAGTACTGCAGAAAATTCGCCCTCTTCCTCCTTTAGAAGTTTTCGAAAATCCCAACTTTGAGAAGTCTAGTTTTCGAAAATTTCACTCTTAGGATTAAGGTTTGATTTTCTCTCACCTTATATTTATAATGCAACCCTAAATTCTATCATGATAGGATTTATGCATATTTAATAAATATAATAATATCTCTTTAGATAGAGATGATCAAAATAGAGTCCCAGTGGGACTCTATATGAAGGGGACGAAAATTCTCTTAGTAATAATTTGGATGGGCCACCTGTGGATCAAATGCAAGGAATAAAGATGGGCATAAAATAAATTAATTATCATATGTTCAGCCCAGAACATAAATTAATTCATAAATATTTATTCATGCCACTAGAGAATAAATGCTGACTTACCCCTTCATTTCCGAAGTTGAGTCGGGCTCACTTAGACTTAACGAATCCCGTATTTAAGATATCGACGTCCATTAATTATTTACAGCTGTTCTAACCGCTTAAATAATTAATTACTTTAATTCCTAAGTAGTACCACTCAACCTTATTATTGTACTTGAGATAACTCAACCTGCAGGGTTTAGTACAATAAAACTTTTGAGCTCCTTAAGGGGACGTCATCATCCTAAATGGATACGGTGACTCGATACAAGCAACTAGCATGACATACAAGCACTGCCACCACCCAAGATGCAGAGAATATCGGGTTATCTCATGTAACCCTCACACATAACAAGTCAAAGTGATGGTCAGCAACTCATACTCACCTAATACCTTATCGAGGTTTAGATCAACGTAAAGTCACCGAGATCTAGGCTCTTCATGACGGTCAGATAGAAGAACTCATCTCACTGTGATCCATCAATACGTCAGGGACGTACCAGTATAGACAAGCAACTAAGTCAAGTCACTTCTTATCTATATCGCAGCCTATACCAACAACTCGTCCTCAAGTTGTCTCAGCGGTGATTCTTTTTATATCTCATTAAGCTTGACCAATCATACAGACTTCTGTGATCTACAACACACTGTATTATCTAACTTATATATGAGATAAAGGGACATACATATGCAATCAAGTAAACAATTCAGATAGGAGATTGTAATAGTGGTAACAGGAAACATTGTATACAAGCTCAACCAAAACTGCTTCCAGTATACAAATCCAACACCCTTGGCATTTATCTTTCTCCTTCCATCTTTCGATGGAACATTGGGGCCCTTAGATGTGCTAGTAAGGGCATGTGCTCATTTGCCCATTACGCATTCCGCTGCTACGAGAAAATTGAGCAACTGACTAAGTGTATACTCTGTCTTGCTCATGATTAAGTTCACGCGAAAGTTCTTAAAAGACTTGGGCAGTGTATTGAGGATGATATCGATCTTGCTTCGCTTCGATACCTCTTCCTAATTGATCAAGACTATCCATAAGATGAGTCATGTGTGAGATATGTTCACTGAACTTCATTCTTCCATCCTACACGCTAACATCTCTCTCATCGTGGGAAAATGGATCGAACTTACTCTCGAGACTTTACCAGATCTCAATCACGTATACCATAGACTGATGCTGCAGCTGCAAGCCCTTTGACGGTCATCATATAGCATTTAACCATATTATTTGACTTATGCCAAAGTCTACTTAACTTTCGTTGCTCATTAGTCGATGCGTCAGTAAGGGTGGCGAGTTTGGGAGTAGTGAGCACGAACATGTGTTTCAGTGATAAGAACATAGTTCATGTTTTGTTTCCACTCGATATAGTTCGGATCGAATAAGGGGTTTTGTGAGAGCATATTGATAATCAGAGTAAAAAACATATATGAAAAGTAATGTAAACACAAAAGCATACGATCTCACATAATTCGTAACAACAATATTGTAACCTTTTGATAAAACAATATTGGTTGAAACCTCCAATTGCCCAAGGAATCCCACATGCAAGCCATGTGTGTAGACGTTTACACATGAACCCCTCGACCAGACTAAAATAAAACTTTTAGTCTTTTAGTTTCAATCAATGTCAACTTATCCTTATGAAAAATTAAATTAATAATTGGACCTTTACTAGACCACATCATTATCGTAAGAAGAGACTTCGCTAGAAGTTATACTTGAGGTGATGCCTAAACATTGACCACATGCAACGTATGGACGTTTACACGTGAAACTCTCACTTTTCAATACATTTAAATGTTTTATTTAGAAATCTCATCTAGCAAACTTTTGATAAAAAGTGCAAGCAAGCCACGCGTGTGGACTTTTACTCACAGTGCGTATCACTTTGCTTAGAAATCAAAATATGGAGGTCTTGACGTATTTAATTTAAGAATTAAAATGTCGGGTTTCTTGATAAACGCGCATTTTATACGTTTATAGTTGATATTTGAAGATGAGTTTAGCTTGTTTAATGTGCGTTTATGTATCGATTCTTAATGTTTTATCTATTTCTAGAAGATATTGCTCTTGGGTGTTCTTTTGGTGTTGTGTAGGTTTATATGTTGAAAATCGAAGCGAGCGAAGACGAGCCAAAATGAGCAATCTGTCCAGTTCTAGCGACCAGCCTAGCGGTCGCTAGGTTAGTCATGAGGCAAACCGAGCGCCCAGAGGAGTAGCGACCGCGACTGCGTGCACGCGAAGAAGCTCCCAGCGAGAACTCACTGGACGATTTCGCGACCGTGCGCGAATTTCTAGCGACCGCTAGCTGGGTCGCGAGGTACCATGCGAGCGCAAGGAGCGAAGCGAAGCGGAAGAACGCGAGACATACCTAGCGACCGCCCTAGCGATCGCGAAGGGTGGTCGCGAGCACGGCAGAGGCGCAAGTTAGGGTTTCCACCCTTTCTATAATAGGCAGAGCCCTTGCGCCTCCATAGGACCCCATACGCCCGAGCTCAATTTCTTCGATTTTCCTCGGTTTTCCATTCTTTAGCTTTAGTCTTCATTTTAGTTTAATTCTAGTATTGATTTTTCCGTTGTTCTAGTTTAGTTTATCGTTTCATTATCGATCGGAACGCTTTTGTCCGATCGTTTTCGTTGTTTTCGCTCGCTCGCTTGGGATTGGATTCAAGACCAACCATTGTTCATCCAACGCTTCCCACGGGTTTTATATATTTAATTTCCGTTTTATGGTTAAATCGTATTTTATTCCGCTTATTATGTCCGCTAGTTTTCGTTTCTAATCCTAGGGTTTGCATGATTCGATCCTATATGTTGTGATTTTGCTATTGTTATTTACCTTCCGTGCATTGATTCATGATTCATGGTGCTTATTTATATGTGTTGATTTCGATCAATCTCGATGCATATCTAGTTGCCGGTTAATAACGAATCGTATTAATTGTCAATCGATCTTGAATGCATGATACGAATAAGCCTCGAGTCGTGAATCGAGATAGGACATTCGAGGAAGCATATTCTTAGTGATCCATTTGGAGTTGCTTATTTTCCTCTAGAGACGAATCGTGATAGGGAAAATTAGTAATCAACCGCAATTGTCGTAATGTAAATTGTTGGTTATATATGTGATCTTCCGTCTTGTCCGGATTAAAACGTTAATAATAAGCGGGATAAACATCGTTAGGATAGGATTGGTGCATCCCTAGGGTTAGTCTTTCTTCATAGTTATCTTCCGTGAGTTTTTATTGCTTTATTTTATATTTCGCTTGGTTACATTTGCTTTGGATTAAATTCAAGCCCCAAAACATCTCATCCTTTATCCGTGTCAATAATATTGAATTATCGCTGAGCTAGCTTCTATGTTTTCGTGATACAATCTCGTGGATACGATGCTTAAACATTCCTATACTTACACCTTTCGTGTTAGAAAAGTGAGCGATCAAATTTGGCGCCGTTCGGGATTATTAAGATTGCATAGGAATAATTTGACGATTTGGATTTATTAATTCAAGTTATATATATTATTATTTATTTTTGTCGGTGCTAAATTCTCTTTTGTCAAGTGGTTTATGCGTACAAGATCTCGGGGACCTCCTGAAATATTATTAGATCCCGAGATCGACAGCCTCAAAGGAGAAGAGAACGAGAGAAGAGACGGGCTACAATGGCGGCCAATCGCAGTAATCAGGGCATTCCTCCCGAGCAAGTTGCCGCGATGCTAGCCGACTTTGTAGAGATGCACGGCGCCGGATGGCGAATATGGGAATCATTGTCCCTGCTCCAGAGGAAAGACCTCTAAATCACATGTACCGACATCCCACCGAACAGTTCCAAGGAGGCGGTTGGGGCCCGCACGTAGATGCAAACAATTTTGAGCTAAAACCGGCCCGGATCAGTATGGTCCAAGGAGAGCGGTTTGGGGAGGAGTCACGGAAGACCCAATGCGCATCTCGAGACCTTCTCGATATTTTGACACCATCAAACAGAATGGGGTGCCACAAGACACCATCCGGATGCGTATGTTCGGTTTCTCACTGCGCAGCCAGGCGAAAGATTGGTTCAAGAGTTTGGACCGAACTGGCATCGACACTTGGGGGAAACTTTGCGAAGTTTCTTTCGAAATACTTTCGCCGCGAAAGCGTTAGAAGATCATCTCCAAATCTCTCATTTTACCAAAACCACGACGTAATCATTATTCGAGGTATGGGAGAGATTCGAGCTCTATTGAGACGATGTCCACAACATGGGTTCTCCAAGGAGCAACAAATCACACAGCTCTCTACAAAGGACCGACATGGCGGGCGAGGAGGAGCATGGTGGATGCATCGGTGGGGCTGTTTATTGAACCGACAAGTAGACGAGGCAAGTCAGTATTGTAGAGAGATGGTCGCAACAAACTATCAATGGCCAACGGAGAGAACGCCATTGTTCAAGCAGTACCGTTGAGAGTGATTTAAAATATGACGATCTCATGAAGAAGTTCACTTTTGAAGAGTTAGATTGAGACAGAACGCCACCACATCAATCGAGGAATCATCCGACTTCCAACAACCTCCAAAGAAGCTTCAATGTTCGTAATTCGCTTCAAGAGTCAAGAAGCCAAGTCTCAAGACATGATGCGTTAGTTGGTTGTAAGCAACCAACAATTGGCAACGAACCGTAATTCGCTTATAAGTACACCGGCAAAAGATAAATAATTTGGAGTCCACCGTGGACGGCTATGGGAAGCATATGAAGATGTTGGAAAATCAAATTGGTCAAATAGCCGCATACAATACAAAAGACGGGCCAATTTCGAGTAATACGGAGTGAACCCAAGAATCACTGTGCCGCCATCCGGATGAGGTGGGACGAGCCTACCCAAGCCCCACCGGGAAGAAGAGCAAGAAAGCATTCGAAGCGTAACTCGCGACCGAGCTCGCGATCGCGAGTCCGACCGCGAGGTGTCCGTAGTTATCCTCGGCGGCTCACGACCGGCGCGCGCCAAGATCCGACCACGAGCCATCGAGTGTGCGGCGCAGTAGCTGTTCGCGAAGCGACCATGGCCGCATGCCACCCCGCGAGCAATCGTGCGCAGCAGCTACCGAAATCAGCGCATGAGCTCATACCAAGCTCGCACGCCAAGACGGAGTCCAAAGATGCAATGGATACTCGCGACCTTCCCAAGCCGGGTCGCGAGGTCGACCGCGAGGCAACCCTGAAGCAAATCCTCGCACGCACTCCTCCGGTCCCATTTCCGAGTCGACTTGTCAAGTCGAATATGACGAGAGTTTGCCTGCTTCAAAGAGGTTTTTCAAAAGTTGAGATAAATTTGCCTCTCTTGAAGCGCTATAAACATGCCGGATACATGAAATTCTTAAAAGACGCGCTTGCAAGCAAGAAGAAACTGGGGAAATTTGAGAAAATTACCCTATCCGAAGAATGCAGTGCCGTCTTGCAAAGGAAGCTCCCTCTGAAGCAGAAGGATCCCGGCAGTTTCACGTTAGAGTGCGAGATCGCCGAGCAGACTTTTCCAAATGTTTTGTGCGACTTGGGGGCGAGCATCAATCTGATGCCATTGAACGTATTCAACCGGCTACACCTAGGAAAGATGAAGCCGACAAAGATTTCACTGATGATGGCTGACCGGTCAGTCACATATCCAAAAGGTATCGTCGAAGACGTGTTGGTAAGAATTCGAGATTTTGTTTTTCCTGCCGACTTTGTAATTTTAGATATTCCGAATTCAAACAACAACCACTAATCTTAGGTAGACCTTTTTCTAGCAACCGGTCGTGCGTTGATTGATGTGCGGAAAGCAATCTCACGTTTCGTGTTAACGATGAGGAGCTCAAGATTTCCACATACGACGCCATCAAGCAACACGACGGTGGAAAGCCTAAGATTGCCGCCGATCACGACCGCCGCCGCACACGCCTCACGTTTAGAGGTACTCGACCGATCGAGGAAGTCTGCGAGAAGGAAGAAGTGGACTCGGCATGGAACCCGAGTGTATCGCTCAAGTTTGGGGCCCTTCCATAGTCGGCGGTGGTCATCCGTGAATGCTAAGTTTAGGAGGATCCACGAGTTGAGAAGGATTTCGCCACCAAAACGCCGGATTGAAAAAGGTTAGTAATGGTCTAGCTAAAACGCAATTAAGCACTTGTTGGGAGGTAACCCAACGCTTTTCTTTTTTTGTTTTTGTGTTTTGTTTTGTCGCTCGCTTGTGTTGCTTTTATCGTGTTTCGCTTTTTTTCTTTTCGTTGTTGTGTCGGTCGATCAACGAGTTGAAGTGAAGTGTGTTAATCCATGTGGCCAATGACGATAGAAATTTTTGTGAAATTTAATGATAGTGCACATGATATGTTAGAAAATGACGCATGAATGACGTGAGATGGCTTAGCTTGTTATTTTTCACCATTTGCTTATTCATGAGACTTGAGCTTCACCGTATACATATCTTGATACAGTCATTAATTGTGTGATATCGCATGTGATTATCTTCTAGAACTCGCCGTGTTTACGTGTCGAGACCGCAATATGTGTTTCAATTTGAAAGGATAAAAGGCCATCTTTGTTAACCACATATTCACCCAAACACTAACCCGATGATATATACCATTTGTCGCCTTCTTCGAGCCTTTATTAGACTTTTTCTTTCGATTAACCGGATGATAGGAGGTGAGGATGGATATGGGAATCAAAAGGGGTTGAAATTTTGATGTAGTTATGACGAGAAAAGTTTCTTTTAGAAAATACATCGTGGTGAAGGATGGTACCGTGTAGGAAAAGAATAGACCCTATAAGCTCTATTACAAAGCCAAGAAAAGTAAAAGTGAAAAGAAAAATTTTTGTATAGTATGAGCATAAAGGAAGTCAATTGTCATAGTATATGGTACCTTGAGTTGCTTAAATGTGAAATAGCACGTTGAAAAAGAAGAGGAAATGGACAAAGTCCATATGAGTTGTTTGTTTAGACGGAAGTGCTTGGAGTTTACTTGAGTCACTTAGCCATATATTATCCTACCTTAACCAATGTGCCTACATTATAACCTATCAAAAGACCTCTTGATCCTTATTTGAACACATTTGACGCGTGGAGATGTTAGAGAAATGGCAAGCCTATGGTAAGATGTTGCATTGATTGATCTATGAGTGTATACACGCCCTTAATTTCTTTGTGAGTTTGAGTGTATCCTCTATATTCTACACACATGCCTTTGTGAGGTTGAATTAAATAAGTTTTTGCCGTAAATTGTTGTTTGTGTTGAGTGGACTAACGCCGTCATGTGCACTAATATTTTTGAGCGCTAATATGTTTTCGAGGCTTATAATGGTTATCTCCTGCTACGCTCGCTGATCTTTCGCTGTGTCTTCTGCTCGCTTTTGTTTGAGGACAAACAATACTTTAAGTTGGGGGTTTGATAAACGCGCATTTTATACGCTTATAGTTGATATTTGAATATGAGTTTAGCTCGCTTAATGCTGCTTATGTATCGATTCTTAATGTTTTATCTATTTCTAGAAGATATTGCTCTTGGATGTTCTTTTGGTGTTGTGTAGGTTTATATGTTGAAAATCGAAGCAAGGAACGAAGCACGAGCCAAAATGAGCAATCTATCCGCTTCTAGCGACCACTGGCGGTCGCTAGCTGGTCGCGAGGCAAACCAATGAGCGCCCGTGAGGAGAATGATCGACTGCAGCACGCGAAAGAAGCACTAGCGCCGAGAACTCATCGGACGATTTCGCGACCGGTGCGGACTTCTAGCGACCGCTAGCCGGGTCGCGAGGTACCATGCGAGCGCAGGAGGCGAGGCGAGCGAGAAGAACGCAGCGAGACATACCTAGCAACCGCCTAGCGATCGCGGGCGGTGGTCGCGACGACGCGATGTAGGCGCAAATTAGGTTTCCACCCTTTTCTATAAATAGGCAGAGCCCTCGCGCCCATAGGACCCCATACGCCCGTAGCTCAATTTCTTCGATTTTCCTCGCTTTTCCATTCTTTAGCTTTAGTCTTCATTTTAGTTTAATTCTAGTATTGATTTTTCCGTTGTTCTAGTTTAGTTTACCGTTGCTATCGATCGGAACGTTTTTGTCCGATCGTTTTCCGTTGTTTTCCGCTCGCTCGCTTGGGATCGATTCAAGACCAACCATTGTTCATCCAACGCTTCCCTCACGGGTTTTATATATTTAATTTCGCTTTTATGGTTAAATCGTATTTTATTCCGCTTATTATGTCTCGCTAGTTTTCGTCTCTAACTTAGGGTTTGCATGATTCGATCCTATATGTTGTGATTTCGCTATTGTTATTTACCTTCCTGCATTGATTCATGATTCATGGTGCTTATTTATATGTGTTGATTTGATCAATCTCGATGCATATCTAGTTGCCGGTTAATAACGAATCAGACATTGTCAATCGATCTTGAATGCATGATACTTAATAAGCCTCGAGTCGAATCGAGATAGGACATTCAGAGGAAGCATATTCTTAGTGATCCATTCGAGTTGCTTATTTTCCTGTAGACGAATTGTGATAGGAAAATTAGTAATCAACCGCCGCAATTGTCGTAATGTAAATTGTTGGTTATATATGTGATCTTCCGCCTTGTCTGCGGATTAAAACGGTTAATAACAAGCGGGATAAACATCGTTGTGGATAGGATTGGTGCATCCCTAGGGTTAGTCTTTCTTCATAGTTATCTTCCGTGAGTTTTTATTGCTTTATTTTATATTTCTGTTTGGTTACCTTTGCTTTGGATTAAATTCCGAAGCCCCAAAACATCTCATCCTTTATCTGTGCTTGAATAATATTGAATTATCGTTGAGCTAGCTTCTATGTTTTTGTGATACAATCTCTGTGGATACGATACTTCGCTTACCCTATACTTACACCTTTTCGTGTTAGAAAATTGAGCGATCATTTCTCGCTTAGTATTTTTATTTCAAAAGATTTGTTCATGCACATCACGTATTTCTAACATGTTTTTTTCTAGAACTCAGCATACAAAACATGCTTGCAGAATTCAAAAGCATGCTTTAAAACGCGATAAACCTAGCATGCTGCTAAACGCAGTTAATAACGAAAACATATATCCATGTTTATCTACGTAATTAAACATACAATGCATGCTACTACATAATTTAAACATTCACGACATGCTATATATGATAAAAATAAAATAAAATTAGTTCATCGCGTCCCATTCGTGGATCCTGTACATCTCTACCTAATTTATTACATAAATTTGCAAAGTACAAATCTTCAATATTTCTTTGAAATGGGCCTCGCGTGCACGAGCACGGACTGGACTCGTCAAAACTGGATTTTGGTCAAAAAAATTAAAACTAGGCCGAAATAGTTGTTTTGGGTCGGGTCGGCTCTGAAAATATGGATCCGGGTCGAAACGGGTCAGGTTGGCCAGAGTATGTTGGGCCGTGCGCTAGGGCATAACCCAGTGCCACCCAGCACCACCTGTCGCCCGTGTGTCGCAGTGTGTGTGCTTGGTACGTCAGCAGCGCCAGACGGGCGGGCTCGCGGGCTAATCGTATGCCACACGCCAGCGTCCCGTCGCCTGCAGATGCACAAACCACCCGTCGACCTTCGTGCGCTACGCACGCCCGCTACCTTTTGTTTAGCATTCGTCGAGCGCCAAACATGCGTGCGTCGAGACATGCGCACTATGTGTACGCTTCACGTGCGTGTGTCATCGCCCATCGCCTGTACCCTGCTCGTCGATCTTCTCCCATGAACGTACGCATCCGTGCGCGTTTGGTCAATCCATGTGTTGTGCACGATGGGCACCAGGCGCGCAAGCGTGGCGTCGCCGCTACGATGTTGTTGTTCGCTTCCCGTATGCAAGCGCAGCATATCGGGTCGCACGACGCCTACCGCCGCCGTCGCCGCGGGCCGACAACGCGCCTCGTCGTCGCAAGCGATGGGACTCCATCGTCTCATCTCGTTCTTCATCTCCGTTCTTCGTTATTACAAATATAATTTACAAAAAATAAATTCTAATCTAACCACAGATTTTCTCATGGTGAAAAACGATTCCAACAAAAAAACAAAATACTTGAGCCACGATGAACGATGGATCCACAATTTACTATAGCGCACGTTATAATCAAACATGAGTTAATCCAACAGAGCCAAGATACTGATCCTATGCTCTGATACCAATTGTAGGGAAAACTTATTTTACTCATGCTCCCGAGGATCTATCTTGGATGTTTAATTCACCATACATTGATTGTATTCCTAGCATGCATCTATATAATTAATTGCAACACATAGGTGTTCACTCGTGTTCACCTATAAATTTCTGGATAACAGATCTATTGCGAACTCCAACTCTGATCTTCAGGACTGTATCCTGGATGCTCATTCTCCAATACTGAGTGGGAGCAATCTAAGAAAACACTGCAAAATTTTGCCTCCTACATCCTTCTATGTGATTTTCGAAAATCACAATAAGCATAAGATTAATTTGATTTTCTCTCACTTTGTATTTATAATACATTCCTAGAATCATATTTAGATAGAATCATTGCATATCTAATAAATATAATAATTATATTCAATCCTTGAAGATAATTTATATCTAGAATAGTCATATCTTGATATAATAATATCAGATAATATCTATCTAGATATAAGAGATGTATTAAAATAATACATAAATCAGAATAGAGTCCCAATAAGACTCTATATAATGGGACGAAAATTCAGAATAAAGGCTTTGATAGGCCAGCCTAGAAATCAAGTGCAAGAAATAAAGATGAGCCTAAAATGAATTAATTATCTTATGTTCAACCAGAACATAAATTAATTCATAAATATTTATTCATTACACTAGAGAACAAATATTGACTTACCCCTTTATTACCGAAGTTGAGTCGGCCTTACACTTAGACTTACGAATCCCCGTGTTTAAGATATCGCATATCCATTAACTTTTTATAGCACTCTGACTGCTTAAATTAATTAGTCTCTTTAATTTCTTAAGTAGTATCACTCAACCTTATTATTTTACTTGAGTTAACTCAACCTGCAGGGTTTAGCACAATAAATATTTTGAGCTCCTTAAGGGGATGTCATCATCCTAAATAGATACGGTGATTCAATATTGGCAACTAGCATAACATGCAAGTACTGCCACCACCCAAGATACGGAGAATCTTAGGTTATCTCACGTAACCCTCACCCATAAAAGTCAAAGTGATGGTCAATAACTTATACTCACCTAAAACCTTATCGATGTTTAGATCAACACAAAGTCACCGAAGTCTAGGTTCTTCACGACGGTAAGAAGAAGAACTCATCTCACTGTGATCCATTAATACGTCAAGACGTACCATCAAAGATAAGAAACCAAGTCAAGTCACTTCTTATCTATACTGTAGCCTATACCGACAACTCGTCCTCAAGTTGTCTCAACTATGATCCTTTTTATATCTCAACTAATTTAACCAATCATACAGACTTCTGTGATCTTCTAAACATTGTATGATCTAACTTTTGTAGGAGATAATGGAACGACATATGCAATTAAGTAAACAATTAGCTAGGAGATTGTAGTAGTGGTAACAGAAAATATTGTATACAAATTCAACCATTCTATTTTCAATATACAAATCCCACAACTCGACTAGAAGGAAACATGGATTATTGTTATTACATGATGGTGTGACATATAGGTTTATAGATATTTAGTGGCCTAGAAGATATTGGTTGAGAACATACAGAATGGAAGAGCTTGTTCATCGATTCAGGAGTGCACGATGAATGTTCATGAACCACTAAGAGTGTGTAGAAGATCACAGAAGTCTGTATGATTGGTTAAGCAAGTTAAGATATAAAAAGGATCACAGCCGAGATAACTTGATGACGAGTTGTTAGTATATGCTGTAGTAAAGATAAGAAGTAACTTGACTTGGTTGCTTGTCTATGTTGGTACGTCTTGACGTATTGATGGATCACAGTGAGATGAGTTCTTCTATCTGACTATCGTGAAGAACCTAGATGACTTTACTTTGATCTAAACCTCGATAAGGTTTTAGGAGAGTATGAGTTACTGACCATCACTTTGACTTGTTATGGATGAGGGTTACATGAGATGACCTAATATTCTCCATATCAGCGGCGTTGACAAGGTTTGTATAGTCAGAGTGTCGTCATGTTGGTTACCCCGACGAGTCATCCGATCCGCTAGGATGATGACGCCCCTTAATGAGCTCAAATGTTTATTGTATTAAACCCTATGCGATGTTGAGTTAGCTCAAGTATAATAATAAGGTCGAAGGTACTACTTAAGGAATTAAAGAGATTAATTATTTTAAGCAAACACATTGTTATAAATAATTAATGGACGGCAATATCTTAATACGGGATTTGTAAGTCTATATACAAGCCCGACTCAATTTCGTAATAAATGAGTAAGTTAGATTTATTCTCTAGTTAAATGAATAAATGTTTATGAATTAATTTATATTTTAGCCTGAACATAAGACAATTAATTCATTTTAAGCCCATCTTTATTCCTTGTATTTGATCCATGGGCTGGCCCATGAAGGCCCTTAACTATGTAATTTTTACCCCCTGTAGGAATCCCACTGGATTCTGTTTTGATTAACATATTATTTATTTAACATGTCAACAAACAATTCGATATACCTTGACTACTTTAGAACAGGTCCGAGTCAAATAGCAATGATTTGAAGCACTTCTTTTTACACTATTTTGGAAACCTAAAGACTCAATCGTATGGATATATAAAATACAAGATTTTCAATCCTAACACTCCTAGTCTAGATAGAAATTATCTAATTTATTAGATATAAAGAGATGATTATTCTAGAAATGAATTACTTTCAGGAAAAAGATAATTATTGTATTTGTTAGATATCCCAGAATCATATCTATTTAGGATTCTAGGGAGAGTACTATACATACAAGATAGGAGAAAATCAAATCATTCCTCACATCATAGTGATTTTTGAAATCACTATTCATCACCATAGAGGGTAAAAATTTTCAGTGTTCTCCATAGATTACTCTCACTTAGTATTGGAGAACATGTATCCAGGACACGGTCTAAAAGATCAAAGCTGGAGTCTGTTTTTGATCTATGTGTCAGAAATTCATAGATAAACACAAGAAAACCCCTATGTGTTGCAATTAACTATATAGGAGCATGCTAGGATATTATCAATGTATGGAATCATCCAAAATAGATCCTTGGGATCATGGGTAAATTCATAGTTCCCATCACCATCGTTATCAGTAACACCACAACCATCTCCTCCACCATCAATCCCGCCATGGTAGGGAAATCTGATTTTAACCATTTCCCGAGGATCTATCTTGGATGTTTAATTCACCATACATTGATTATATGCCTAGCATGCACCTATATAATTAATTGCAACACGTAGGGTTTTCTCAAGCCTTACCGCGAATCATTAAGGTAGAATGGATCAAAACTCGTGCTTTGATCTTCCGGATCTATCCCGCTTGCCTAAACTCCAATGTCGAGTGAGGACAATCTATGGAGAATGCTATAGAAAACGCCTTCTTCCTTCTCTCTAGATTTTCAAAAATTCCCACTATATAGATATAGTAATTCTAAAATAATGACTTAAGCATTAACCTGATTTTTCTCTCATCTTATATTTATAATGCAACCCTAAACCCTATCAAAATAGATTTATGCATATCTAATAAATATAATCTTATCACTTAAGATAGAGAGGATCGTCGAGTCCCTGGGACTCTAAGAGAGGTGACGATTTTCCTTAGCAACAGTCTGGACGGGCCACCCTGTGGATCAAATGCAAGGAATGAAGATGGGCCTCAAATAAATTAATTATCTTATGTTCAAGACATGTAACATAAATTAATTTATAAACATTTATTCACGCCACTAGGAATAAATGTCGACTTACCCTTTATTTCCGGGTGAGCCGGGCTTGCACTTAGACTTCACGAATCCCCGATTTAAGATATCAGACGTCCATTAATTATTTATGCTGCTCGATCGCTAAAATAATTAATATCTTTAATTCTTAAGTAGTACCACTCAACCTTATTATTGTACTTGAGATAACTCAACCCGCAGTGGTTTAGTACAATAAACCTTTGAGCTCCTTAAGGGACGCCATCATCCTAAACGGATACTTGACTCGACACGTAACTAGTATGACATACATGTTGGATTTATATATCGAAGCGCTTTTGGTTGAGCTTGTATACAATATTTCGTTACCACTATTACAATCTCCTATCCGAATCAATACTTGATTGCATATATCCGAGTCCCCTTATCTCATATATGTTAGATCATACAAGGTGTAGAAGATCACGTGTCTCAGTATGATTGGTCAAGTTTAATGAGATATAAAAAGGATCACAACCGAGACAACTTGAGGACGAGTTGTTTGTACAGTCATGTGTAGATAAGAAGTGACTCGACTTGTCAGTTGTTTCATGCCGTTACGCCTCTAACGATTGATGGATCACCGTGAGATGAGTTCTTCTATCTCGACCGTAGTGAAGAACCAAGATCTCGTGACTTACGTAAGATCTAAACCTCGATAAGGTATTAGGTGAGTATGAGTTGGTCACCATCACTTGACTTGTTATGGGTGAGGGTTATGTTCTAACCCAATATTCTCCAAGATCTGGGTGGTAGTAAGTGTTTCAGATGTCATGCTAGTTATCTCAGACGAGTCACCGATCCGCTAGGATGATGACGCCCCTTAAGGAGCTCAAAAGGTTTATTGTACTAAACCCCGCAGTCGAGTTAGCTCAAGTACAATAATAAGGTTGAGTGGTACTACTTTATGAATTAAAGATATTAATTATTTTGCAATGTAATGCTCTAAATAATTAATGGACGGCGATATCTTAAATACGGATTCAGAATGTCTAAGTGCAAGTCTGACTCACCTTCTGTAATAAAGGGGTAAGTCAAGATTTATTCTCTAGTGGCATGAATGAATGTTTATAAATTAATTTATGTTCGGGTCGAACATAAGATAATTAATTTATTCGAGGCTCATCTTTATTCCTTGCATTTGATCCTGGTCCGCCCATCCAGCCCGTAGCTACCGTGGAAAATCGGGCGCCCTATGCTCTAAGGATAGATTTGATCTTCTTTATCCATAAGGATATTATTATATTTATGGGATATGCATGATCCTTTCCTAATGGGATTACGGTAATGCATTATAAATATAAGTAAGAGATAAGATCAAGGCTAATCCTCACTTTAGACCCAGCCATATTTTCAAGAATCCCATGAGCTTGGGAGAGTTTTCAAAATACATAGAGAGAAATAGGTGATTTTCTGTAGCATTCTCCATAGATCGCCCTCACTGACGCTGAGATCGGGCAACCGGATATACCCGTAAGATCAAAGCACTAGTCTCGATCCATTTATCCCTGCTCATCCCCGATGATTCAAAGGTAAACACGAGAAAACCCCTACGTGTTGCAATTAATTATATAGTCACATGCTAGGAATATAATCAATGTATGGTGAATTAAACATCCAAGATAGATCCTCGATAGGTTAAAATTAGATTTCACAATTGTATCGAGCTGGGATCGTGATTTTGGCTCGCTGATTAATTCACGCTTGATTATTACGCGCAATTAATTAATTGTTGAATCCGCTGCTCGTGGCTCGCTTTTATTTTTGTCGGATTTTGTTTTTCACCACGAAAATCCGTGGTTAGATTAGATTTTTCCCCGTAAATCTTATCCGTAAAAGAAGAACGGAAGATGAAAGCACGAAGAACGAGACAACAAAGACTCACCGGAGAAACCGGTCGCACGGCGCGAGCACATCGCCGCACCACGCGCACGCTTCGGCCGCATCGACGAACAGGGCGCAGGCGCAGCAGCGGCATGCTTCGCCGGACGCTGGTAGCAGTTTCGGGCAGCCTGCGCTGCCCGGTAGTTAGCGCACCAGCCGGGCGACACGGGTGCGGGGTCGCAGGCTCGGCACCGGCGCGGGCACGCGAACCTTGCGCAAGGCCCTAAGCACGCCCGGCACCGAGGTACGGAAACCTCGTAGCATCACCGCGAGCACTCACGCCGATCACGAAGAAGAAGGCTGGCGCCGGCGCAATAGGATTGCGCTGCAGGCGGTTGCGCCGCGGCGCTGTCGTAGGTCGCGCCGCTTTCACGGCCGCTAGTGGCACGCACATCGCGGCGCGAGATCCACGGCGCTATGCGCTGCTGGCTGCGGCGCGACGCTTGTCGCGAGATCCCCGCGCCACGAGCACCCTCGCCGCCGCGAGCGCCACCGCAAGGAAACGCAGCGCGCGCTGGCGCGCGGCGGATTTCTCGCGGGCATGGCGCAGATTCACGCAGAAACATCAGCCGCGCGATTTTCTCGACACCAGCGCGCACGGCGAGGATAGCGGCGGCGGGCGCTGCTGCACGGGCTGTGCCTATGCCGCGACCACCATCTTGGGCCGACCCGCCCAAACCCGCCTGCACTGATTTTTCCACCCGGCTCGTTTTTCAACCCGATCCGCCCAACCAGTTTAGACGATCCGATCCGCCTGCACGTGAGGCCCTGTCAAGTTGATGAAGATCCATTTTGCAATTCTATGTATAGATTAGCAGAAAGTGCAGTTCCACGAGGGCCACGATGAACATTTTATTTTATTTTTAATCGCTCATCGCATGTCGTGGATGTTTAAATTACGATAAGCATGCTATGTATGTTTAAATTACGTACAAACATATTATATGTTTTTGATCGATGCGCATAGTAAGCATGCTAGGTTTATCATGCTGCTTTTTTTTAAGAATTTCGCGAGCATGTTTTACATGTCGAGTTCTATAGAAAAGCATGCTAGATTACGTGATCCTGCATGGACAAACCTTTGAAACTAAAGACTGTAAGTAACCCGACATATTAATTTTCAAATTAAAATGTCAAGACCTCCACTTTTTGGATCTCTAAACAAAGCCGAGACGACCGTGAGTAAACGCCCACACGCGCGCTTACTTGCACCGCTTATCATAAGTTTGTTAGACGAGATTTCTAAATAAAACTTTTAAATCTATCGGTGTTGGGAGTTTCATGTAAACGCCCACACGCGTGGCTTTGATATGCGATTTTCATAATTTCTCTAGATAGTTTTAAAAAGAGATAACAAAGGAATTTGGATTGAAGTTTGTATGGTCCTAGTGAGTATGCCAATTCTAAGAATTCATTTTCATTGCTAAAATTGTGGTCATTGATTAGACATCACCGAGTACAACTTCCCGCCAAGTCCCTTCTGATATAGTGATGTGGTCTAGTAAAGTCCAATCATTAATTTCATTTGTCATAAGGATAAGTTGACATGGATTGAAATTAAACGACTAAAAGGTATATTTTAGTCCGTCGAGGGGTTCATGTGTAAACGCCCACACGCGGGCTCGTATGTGGGATTCCTCGGGCGATTGAGGTTTCAATCAATATTGTTTTATCAAAAGGTTACAATATTGTTGTTACGAATTGTTTCACGATCGATGCTTATGTGTTTACATTATCTTTTCGATATATCTCTTACACCGATTATCAATATGCTCGCGACAAAACCCTTATCCGTCCGAATTTTATCGAGTGGAAACGAAACATGGAATATGTTCTTATCGAAGAACACATGTTTGTTCTCACTACTCCTAAACCCGATGCCCTGATCGACGATCGACTAATGAGCAATGAGAGTCAAGCACTTTGGCATAAGTCGAACAATACGGCCAAGTGCTATATGATGACTACAATGTCCAGCGCTTACAAACCGCAAAGATCACCGATGGTAGACGCCGATTGAAATATGATCAAGTCTCGAGAGTAAGTTTGGGATGGATCGGACAACATTTCCACACAATGAGAGAAATCTCAAGCGTAAGATGGAAGAAGGAATTTCGGTCCATGAACATGTCTCCACACGACTCATCTCAATGATAGCCTGATCACTGGGAGGAGGTATCGACATGAAGCCAAGGTCGATATCATCCTCAACACACGCCCAAGTCTTTGAGAACTGCTGTGAATGCGATCATGAGCAAGACCGAGTATACACTTAGTCGCTGTTTAATGATCTCGTGGCCGCGGAAGGAGTTATGGGAAAGAGCACATGCTCGCTAGCACATCTAAGGGCCCAAATTTTCCTGTAGCAAATGGAAAAGAAAAGGGCACCAAAGGTGGCGAGGCGCGGAACCAGCTGGGAGAGTAGAGAGCAAGAACATGATCGCCACCGAGGATCAAGAAGCAGTGCCGAGAGGGCAAGTGCTTCCGCTGCAAAAGACTGCACGGGCGCCAAGTGCCCTATGCTCAATGCTCAAGGTACGCCATTTGCTTTAGTAACGGAAACATGTTTAGCGACTTGTTCTACCCATTCGCAGCGCACTACACGTGCGATCGATCATGTTTGTTACACCTGCGGTGGATTCCGCGACGTGGAGCCGAAAAGTGATGGCGCAGATAACGATCTACATGGGCAACGCGCGTAAAGTCGAGGCTGCTAAATGGAGATGTTACTTTATGTTTTGAGATAACATTTTTAGTTTTAAAAGACGTTTATATGTGCCGGATTTTCATGAACCTTGTTTCTCGCTTCAAATTGTTTATTCATGGATATTCTCGTTATTTTTGATAGTGGTGTTTTATCATAAGAAATGACGAGGTTATCCGTGGTTGCACATTATATAATTCGCTTATACTATTTTCGCTAAACATAATACCTATAACTATGTTGTATCATCTACAAACCCTAAAAGAGAAAGTTTTCTTCAGCAAGACGACACCACATTTCTTTCGGCATCTTAGATTAGGTCACATCAATCTAAATAGGATCCAAAGACCTGCTAAGAATGGAGCGTGGGTAATCCAACAGCCATCTGCTCCCACCGCTAACTCGTGATAGAAGGTAAGATGTCGCACTGCACCCTTCAAAGCGTAAGGGTTATAGAGCCAAAGGAGTGTCGAGCTAGTCCATTTCGACTGTGGACCGATGTCCACACAAGCTCTCGGAGGGTACAAGTATTTTGTCACTTCATCGACGACACTCAGGTACGGATACATATACTTGCTTCACCGCGAAGTCCGAATGCTTTGAGAAATTCAAAGAGTTTAAGGCGAAGTGGAGACTAAGCTCAGTAAACTATCAAGTCATCATGGTCCGATCGCTGCATAATACCTCAAGAACGAAGTTTATGGACTATCTAGTGAAGTGTAGGATTACCTCCCAGCACTCACACCATGCACACCACAACAAAATGGTGTGTCGAGTCAAGAAATAGGACTCTTTTCGAAATGGTTAGATCAATGACGAGTTATGAAAAGATTGTCTATTTCGCTCGGGGTATGCCTTAGAAACGGTGGCATACTTTCTAAATCTAGTACCATCCAAGTCACCGAAAAGACCCTTTCGAGCTGTGGTTTGGGCGAAGTTCAGTTTAAGCCACATAACGACATTGAAGGCCCAAGACATGTAATAAGAAGCCGACGATGTTGGAGGTTAGATCCCACGCAGGTCGCTTATCGCTATCCTAGAGGAACGAAGGTGGTTTATTCTATAGTCCCATGATCAAGGTCACATTAAGACTAATGCCCGATTCTTAGAAGAGGATTATATCACAAACCATAAATCCAAAGTTGAAATCATTCTTCGTGAATTAGAAGACGATCGTATTCCACCACCGACAGGGCCAAAGGTACGAGATGTCGAGTCTAGTGGGAGGATCGACACCGATACTTCAAGAAATTAAAGTTGGTCGAGTTCTACCCGAGATACCGACCGCATAAGTGGGACCTACCAAAGAAGTTGTGCAAGATAGAGAACCACAAGTTTCGCACCCACCGTTGTTATCAGGCCAAGAGCGCTCGTCAGAGGGAGGGTTGTTCGTCAACCCGAGCGATTTATGTTCGTGGGTAATCTTCGATTTAGTCCCGGAAACCAACAGCAATAATCGACCCATGGACGACAATGAGGCGATACAAGACATTGATGCAAGATCATGGCACACCGCTATGGACTTAGAAATTGAGTCCATAATACCATGGATGTATAATAAAAGAAACTCTACCAGATGGCAAGGAAGCCATAGGTGTAAGTGGGTATACAAGATAAGAGAGATCAGATGGAGAGGTTTCGCTTTAAAGCCGCCTCAGGGCGTAAAGGGCACACTGATTGAGGGCATCGATTTCGACGAGACCTTTTCACCGTAGCAATGCTCAAGTCCATCGTAATTTTCCGCCATAGCAAGCCCACTCAACCTTGAGGTTTGGCAAATGGACGTGAAACCGCTTAAATGGTTACCTGAGGCGTAGAGACATCTATATGCAAAGAACCCAAGGTTATGTGGTGAAGGGTGAAGAGCATCTAGTATGGAAGCTAAGAAGTCCATTTATGGGCTTAAGCAAGCCTCACGATCCCGAACTTACGCTGACGAGGTGGTAAAGTCCTACATGATTTACCCACTGCTCAGCTTAAAGTCAGGTGTATCGCTTAGATGTCAACGGTGATGTGGTATTTCTTTGCACTATATGTAGATGACATTTTCTAGTTTGCAACAATGTGAAGTTATTATCGACGAAGAGTTGGTTATCCGATCGCTTCAAATGAAAGACTTAGAGACGCAGCATATTCTGGGATCAAGGCCACCGAGATCGCAAGAGGAAAATATCGAGCTTATCTCAAAGCGCCTTACATCGATACCGTGATTACTGCTTTAGTATGCGCACCGCCAAGAAAGGATTGCCACCACGCATACGGCGCTCTTTATTCAAGGAGCAGCCACCTATGACCGCAGCGAGATAGAGGAAATGAGATAAGTTCCACGCTCGCCGTGAGGAAGTCTCATGTACGTAATGCTATGTACGAGGCTCGATATCTCGCTATGCGCAGTAGGCATAGTAGCTAGATATCGCCTAACCCGACAAGCACATCGACTACAAGAAGCATACTCAAGCACCGAAAGGACTCGAGATTATAGTCGGTTTACCATGCGATAGTCTAATGCCTTGTTATACTGCATCGGATTTCCAAGTCCGACCGTGATGAGAAAAGTCTACCTCAGCTATGTGTTTACCTTGGGATGGAGCATTTGATCCCTGAGTGCAAAGTCACGATGCATTGCGGACACTACCATCGGTTCGAATATGTAGCCGCCTTGATATCGCAAGGAGGTCAGATGTTCAAGAACCACCTCGGATCTAGGTGTTGCACTGTCTGCCCAAGAGTATCATAGTTTATCGTGGATAACTCAGCAAAGGGCAAACCGAATGAACCACGACCCACAAGGCGACAAAACACTTAGAGAGAAAGTACCATGTCATACGAGAAATCGCGGAGACAAGCGACGGCCGATTGAAAATATTGATATCGACGGATAACCTAGCGGATCCATTCACAAAGAGTATGCCGCAAAAGTTTACGGCGCACGCTCGAGGACTCGATTGCGCTGATGGCACCCACTTAGAAAGGAAACTTTGTATAAGTGGGTAGCAAAGTGATGGTTTTTCTTGTAATAGCTAGTAGAGAGACACATCAGATACTAAAAGTTTGTTTAGTATAAGTGAGATTGTGGATTCAGACATCGAAACGCTTTGGTTGAGCTAGATACAATGTTTTCGTTACCACTATTACAATCTCCTATCTCGAATCAATACTTGATTGCATATATTTGAGTCCCTTATCTCATATATGTTAGATCATACAAAGGTGTAGAAGATCACGTAAGTCCGTATGATGGTCGTTTAACGAGATATAAAAGTTTCACACCGAGACAACTTGAGGACGAGTTGCCAGATAGGTCATGTAGATAAGAAGTGACTCGACTTGGTTGCTTTTCTATGCCGGGCACGCCCCAACGTACGATGGATCACAAGGAGACGAGTTCTTCATCCGACCATAGTGAAGAACCAAGATCTCGTGACTTACGTAAGATCTAAACCCCGATAAGGTATTAGTGAGTATGAGTTGTCGACCATCACTGACTTGTTATGGGTAAGTGTTATACGAGATAACCCAAGATCTCTCGCAACTCGCGGCGGGCAAGGTCAGATGTCATGCTAGTTATCTCAGACGAGTCACCGTATCCGCTAGACGATGACGCCCCTTAAGGAGCTCATAAGGTTTATTGTACTAAACCCCAGTTGAGTTAGCTCAAGTACAATAATAAGGTCGAGTGGTACTACTTATGAATTAAAGATATTAATTATTTTAAGCAAATGTAATGCTCTAAATAATTAATGGACGCATGATATCTTAAATACGGGATCAGAGTGTTCAAGTGCAAGCCTGACTCACCTTCTAAGAATAAAGGGTAAGTCAAGATTTATTCTCTAGGGCATGAATGAATGTTTATAAATTAATTTATGTTCGGGCCAACATAAGATAATTAATTTATTTGAGGCCCATCTATATTCCTCTTGATTTGATCCCTGGCCGGCCCATCCAGCCTCGTAGCTACTCGTGCAAATCGCGCCTCTATGCTCTCTAAGGATGATTTGATCTTCTTTATCCATAAGGATATTATTATATTTATGGATATACATGGATCGCTTCCAATGGGATTATGGTAATGCATTATAAATATAAGGTAAGAGATAAGATCAAGGCTAATCCTCACTTTAGACCTAACCATATTTTCAAGAATCCCATAGAGCTTGGGAGAGTTTTCAAAATACATAGAGAGAAATAGGGTGATTTTCCAGAAGCATTCTCCATAGATCGCCCTCACCGACGCTGAGATCGGGCAACCGATACAAACCCGTAAGATCAAACACGAGTCTCGATTCGCTCATCCTGCTCATCCCGACATGATTCAAAGGTAAACACGAGAAAACCCTCACGTGTTGCAATTAATTATATAGTCGCATGCTAGGAATATAATCAAAGTATGGTGAATTAAACATTCAAGATAGATCCTCGATAGGTTAAAATCAGATTTCCTACAATACAAGATCGCCACCACCCAAGATGCAGAGAATCTGGTTATCTCATGTAACCTCACCCATAGCAAGTCAAAGTGATGGTCAAGAACTCATACTCACCTAATACCTTATCGAGGTTTAGATCAACGTAAGTCTCGAGATAGAAGAACTCATTTCACCGTGATCCATCAATACGTAGACGCACAAGCATAGACAAGCAACTAAGTCAAGTCACTTTATCTATACACAATTTCATACCGACAACTCGCCCTCAAGTTGTCTCACCAGGATACTTTTTATATCTCATTAAGTTCGACCAATCATACGTATCTATCGATCTACAACACATCGTATAATCTAACTTATATATGAGATAAAGGACATATATATGCAATCAAGTAAACAATTTAGATAGGAGATTATAATAGTGGTAATAGGAAACATTGTATACAAGCTCAACCAAAATTGATTCCAAAGATACAATCCAACAATCTCCCACTTATACTAAAGCAAAACTTTAGTATACAATGTGTCTCTACTAGTTATTAAAAACAACACCATCACTTTGCTTCTCCCACTTATACAAAAGTTTCCTTTCTGGTGCCATTCACAGCAATCCAAGTCCTCGAATATGCTCTTCGTAGACTTTTTGCAGTGCTCTCGCGAATGGATCACCCAGGTTATCCAGAGTACCAATCTTCAATCAGACATCCCCTCGCCTCAACGATTTCGTCATGACATGGTACTTTCTCTATGTGTTTGGTCGCCTTGCGGGTCCGTGGTTCCTTTGAGTTTGCCAACGCACCGAGTTATCACAAGAAACTATAATACTCTAGGGCAAACCAGTATCACATCTAGATCTACGAGGTAGTTCTCAACCATACGCCTCTTTAGTGCCTCCAAAGCGGCTACATATCTGCCTCATGGTGGAGTCCGTAATGCATCGCCGCTTGCACCGCCAGATACGGCCTCATCCCAAGGTAAACACATAGCCCCGAGGTGTACTTCTTTCATCACTACACCTTGAAAATCCGAGTCCAATAACCCAAAGGCAATAGACTATCCGCATGGTAACCAGCCTATAATCTCGAGTCCTTTTCGTGTACTTGAGTATATGCTTTACCGCACCAATGAGCTTGTCCAGGTTAGACTGACATCTCGCTACTATGCCTACCACATAGCGTATATCGGCCTCGTGCATAAGATTGATACATGAGACTTCCTACGGCGGAAGCAGGAACTTGTCTCATTTTCTATGTCCTTCAGTGTCGATTTGATATATCGAAAGCGCTTTGTCGAGCTTGTATACAATGTTTCGCTACCACTATTACAATCTCCTATCTATTTTGAATACTTGATTGCATATATTCTGTGTCCCCTTATCTCATATATAAGTTAGATCATACAAGGTGTAGAAGATCACGTAAGTCTCGTATGATTGGTCGTTTAACGAGATATAAAAGTTTCACACCGAGACGACTTAAGGACGAAGTTATCGGCTTAGCAGCAAAGATAGATAAGAAGTGACTGACTTAGTTGTTTGTTCATGCCGGCACGCCTCGACGTATCAAGGATCACAAGTGAGATGTGTTCTTCTTCTCGACCGCCGTGAAGAACCAAGATCTCGTGACTTACGGCGATCTAAACCCCGATAAGGTATTAGGTGAGTATGAGTTGCCGACCATCACTTCGACTTGTTATGAGCGAGGGTTAGAGTTCTAACCCAAGATTCTCCGCATCTCGGTGGTGGCGTTGTCAGATGTCACGCTAGTTATCTCAGACGAGTCACCGTATCCGCTAGGGACGATGACGCCCTTAAGGAGCTCAAAGGTTTATTGTACTAAACCCTTCAGTCGAAAGTTAGCTCAAGCACAATAATAAGGTCGAGTGGTACTACTTAAGGAAATGAAGTTATTAATCGCTTTAAGCAATGATTGCTATAAATGATTAATGGACGCTCGATATCTTAAATACGGGATTCAGAATGTCTAAGTGCAAGCCCGACTCATCTTCTGGTAATAAAGGGTAAGTCAACATTCTTCTCTAGTGGAATGATCGAATGTTTATAAATTAATTTATGTTCGGGCCGAACATAAGATAATTAATTTATTTGAGGCCCATCTTTATTCCTCAGATTTGATCCCTCGGGCCGGCCCATCCAGCCTCGTGAGCCAAGGAAAATCGGCGCCTCATGCTCCCAATGGCAAGATTTTATTCTCTTTATCCCACAAGGATATAATTATATTTACGGTATATGCATAGATCCTTTCCATATAAGATTATGGTAATAATCATGAGAGTATGGAAATAATCCCGAGAGTATGGAAATAATCCTAAGATTATGGTAATATTCCATATAGATTATGGTATTCCATATAGTGATTATGGTAATTTCCATATGGGATTAAGGTAGGCATTATAAATATAAGGTACGAGATAAAGTCTAGTTAATGCTCACATAAATCACACAAGAATTTCGCCCCCTCATTGTCCATTGAGAGAGAATTTCAGTTGTAAGAGAGAGTATTGGTGATTTTCCAAGCATTCTCCATAGATCGCCCTCACCGACGCGAGATTGGGCAACCGGACACACCCGTATGTCAAAGCACGCAGTCCCATCCGCTCGATCCGCTCATCTCGCTCCATCGACCTCTTCGCATCCAAAGGTAAACACGTGAAACCCCAACGTGTTGCGATTTAATTATATAGACGATGCTAGGTTTATAATCAATGTATGGTGAATTAAACACCCAAGATGGATCCTGGGCTAGGGTTAACATATGTTTTCCTACACTTTGCAAATATAGGTGACCGCCTCCTTAGATAAAGGAACACCATGTCCAAAGGTAGCAATCCTTTCTCATGGCGGTCGCATACTAAAACTAGTAATCACAAGATCAATGTAAGACGCCCAGATAAGCTCAACATTTTCCTCTTTCGATCCCGTGAAACCTCGATCCCAAGAATGTACGCACGCATCTCCTAAGTCTTTCATTTGAAACCGATCGATAACCAAATCTTTACGCCTCGATAACAACTTCAAATCTTGCCAAGTAGTAGGATGTCATCTAAGTAAAGTGCAAGAAATACCACATCACCGCTGATATTCAAACGATACACACAACTCTCACTAGGTAACCAGGTAAATCCATGGACTTTACAACCTCGCCAAAGCGTAAGTTCCAGGATCGTGAGTTGCTTAAGTCCATAAATGGACTTTAAGCTTCCATACTAGATGTCTTCACCCTTCACCACATAACCTTCGGGTTGCAGATAGATGTCTCTACCTTCTTCAAGGTAACCGCTTAGGAAAAGCTTTTACATCCATTTGCCAAACCTCAAGGTTTGCTGGGTCACATGGCCGTAAGAATTCATGGACTTGAGCATTGCTACGCATTTAAAAGGTCTCATCAAATCGATGCCCTCAACTGAGTGTACCCCGCCACAAGCCCGGCTTTAAAAGCCGAAACCCTCCATCTCAATCTCTTCCTCAGATACACACTTACTACCTACGGCTTCCTCGCCATCCTGGCAGAGGTGTCTTGTCAGATACATCCATAGTCGTTATGGACTCAATTTCTAAGTCCATAGCGACGTGCCATGATCTTCATCATGTCTCAGATCGCTCGTCAGATGTCCATGGGTCGATTATTACCGCTGCTTCCTCGACTAAACCAAGATTCACCCATGAACATAAATCGCTGGGTCGACGAACAATCCTCCCACTACGACGAGGCGCCATCGCACAATGGCAACGGTGGTGTGCAGAACTTGTGGTTCTATCTTGCACAACTTGTCGGATAGAGCCACTCAGACGGCCGGTATCTCCAAGTGGAACTCCACCCACTTCAATTTCTCAAGTATCTCGTGTCGATCCTCCCACTGTACACCCACATCTCGCACTCTTCGCTTAATCGGTGGTGAAATACGATCATCTTCTAATTTCAAGAATGATTTCAACTTTGGATTTATGGTTTTCATATAATCCTCTTCAAGAATCGGGCATTAGTGCTAATAATGACCTTCCGATCCTCAGACTATAGAAATAACCATCTTCGCCCTCTATGATAGCCAATAAACATCCTCGCATCGATCTAGACTCAACTTGTCGCCTTCTTGTTCAAAGACATGTGCCGGATCGCCCATATCCTTATGTGGCTTAAACCAGCTCATACAAGCCACAACTCGAAAGGATCTTTCGACCGACTCTGACGGTACTAGATTTAGCAAGTATGCCGTTGTTTCTAAGGCATACCCCGTAATCTAAATAGGCAATGTTGCATAACTCATCATTTATCTAACCATTTCTAAAAGAGTCATATTTCTTCGCTTGACACACCATTTTGTTGTGGGCGTGCCTTGCAATGAAATGAGAGGTAATCCCACACCGCACCAAATAGTCCATAAACTCGTTATCGAGGTATTCGCCACCGCGATCGCATCAGCAGCGACTTGATACTTTACCAAGCTTCGCTCCACTCCGCCTTAAATTCTTTTAATTCTCAAAGATTCGCACTGCATGTGAAGGTATATGTATCCGCATTCTCGAGTAATCGCCAATGAAAGTGACAAAGCACTGCAGACTTCAATCCAGCTTGTGTGACATAGTCCACACTGTGTCGAATGGACTAACTCCAACACTTTTCGCTCTATATCTCTTCGCTTTGAAGGGTCCGGTCGACATCTTCCTTCTATACAGATTCGCAGATCGAACCGAGTAATCGTGAAATCACCCAACGCTCATTCTTAGCCGCCTTGATCCTATTTAGATTGATGTTACCTAATCTAAGATGCCGAGAAAAGTGGTGTCATCTTCATAAGAAACTTTCTTCTAAGGTTTGATGTAGATGCAACATAATTAAAGGTATTATGTTTCATAAATAGTATAAAGCTTAATTATATAATGTGCCACCACGATAACTTCGTCATTTCTTATGATAGAAACACCACTATCAAAAACAACTCGAATATCCATTAATAAATAGTTTCAAAACTAAAATAAGGTTTCACCAAACCTGTGCACATATAAAACGCCTTCAATACTAAAAATTCTATCAAAACATAAAGTAACATCTTCGACTTCAACGGCCCCGACTTCTCAAGCATACCCATGGAGATCGTTATCTCGCCATCACACAACCACCTTGTCCGCAGAACCCTCGCAGGTGTAACAAACATGATCAACAGACCAGATTCACTACCCATGAACGAGTAGACCAAGTCGCTAAACATGTTTCGCATTAAAGCAAACGGGTACTCAGGCCTTGAGCATAGGGCACTGGCCTTCCAATACCCGCCTTGCCGACTTGAAGCACTCCTGCCCTCTCCTTCGCTTTTCTGCCTCCATATGCATATGTTCTGCTCCCATTACTCCCACTGCTCCTTCGCTTCACCACCTTTGGTGCCCATTTTTCTTCTTCCATTTTTCAACGGAAAATTTGGGCCCCTAGACGTGCTAGCAAGGCATGTGCCTTTGCCCATGACTTCTTCCGCGCCACTCTAGATCATTAAGAACCACTATGTATACTGGTCTTGCTCATGATCGATTCACACACGAAAATTCTCAAAAGACTGGGCAAAGGTGTTGAGGATGATATCGACTGCTTCGCCATCAATACCTCCTCCCAATGATCAAGACTATCCATGAGACGAGTCATGTTGAGACATGTTCATGGACCAACTTCCTTCTTCCATCTTACACGCCAAGATTTCTCTCATTGTATGGAAGTCGATTGTCCGATCCGATCGCCTTCAATTTACTCTCGAGACTGACCATATTTCGCCATGGCTCACCATCGATCGATGTCAGCACCGCAAGCCTTGGACATCGTATGAAGGGAAATTCGATTTTAACCTCTCCCGAGGATCTATCTTGGATGTTTAATTCACCATACATTGATCATATTCCTAGCATGCACCTATATGATTAATTGCAACACGAGGAGTTTTCGTGTTTACCGCATAACTGCTTGGGATGAATAGATCAAGACTCGTGCTTGATCTTCCGGATCGTATCCCGCTTGCCTAATCTCCAATGTCGTTTGAGGACAATCCATGGAGAATGCTATAGAAAATCACCTCTTCCTTCTCTCACAATTTTCAAAAATCTCACACTTTGGGAAGTATAATTCTTCAGAAATTTAGCTCGAGCATTAGCTTGATTTTCTCTCACCTTATATTTATAATGCAACCCTAAATCCTATCAAGATAGGACTTATGCATATCTAATTAATATAATCTTATCTCTTAAGATTGAGAGATTGTCGAGTCCCAATAGGGACTCTAGAGAGGAGGCGAATTACCTTAGCTCCAGTCTGGACGGGCCACCCTGTGGATCAAATGTATGAATAAAGATAGCCTCAAATAAATTAATTATCTTATGTTCAGCCCGTAACATAAATTAATTCATAAACATTTATTCATGCCACTAGAGAATAAATGTCGACTTACCCTTTATTACCGGCGTGAGTCGGTTTGACTTAGACATTACGAATCCTCAGATTTAAGATATCGACGTCCATTAATTATTTACGCTGCTCGATCGCTTAAAATAATTAATATCTTTAATTCCTTAAGTAGTACCACTCAACCTTATTATTGTACTTCGAGGTAACTCAACCTCGCAGGGTTTAGTATAATAAACATTTTGAGCTCCTTAAGGGACGCCATCATCTTAAACGGATACTATGACTAATACGTAACAATACATACAAGATCGCCACCACCCAAGATGCAGAATCTGGGTTATCTCATGTAACCTCACCCATAGCAAGTCAAAGTGATGGTCAAGAACTCATACCATCTAATACCTTATCGAGGTTTAGATCAACGAAGTCCTCGAGATCTAGGTTCTTCACCACGATCGCATGTAAGAACTCACCACCGTGATCCATCAACACGCCGAGACGCATCAAAGACATACAAACAACCAAGTCAAGTCACTTATCTACACCGTAGCCTATACCAACAACTCGCCCTTAAGTTGTCTCACCAAGGATACTTTTATATCCTCATTGTTTCGACCAATCATACGCCTACGTGATCTTCTACACAACCGTATGATCTAACTTATATACGAGATAAGGGACATAGATATATGCAATCAAGTAATCAATCTGTGAGCAGAGATTGTAATAGTGGTAACAGAAACATTGTATACAAGCTCAACCAAAACTTCTTTCAAGATACAACCAACATCTCCCACTTATACTAAAGCAAACCTTTAGTATACAATGTGTCTCTACTAGCTATTACAAAACAATACCATCACTTTGCTTCTCCCACTTATACAAAAGTTTTCTAAACGGGTGCCATCATGCGCAATCCAAGTCCTCGAATGTGCACTTCAGACTTTTTGCGCAGTGCTCTTCGTGATTCGATCCGCTAGGTTATCCGTCAGATCAATCTTTTCGATCAAGACGCCCCTCGCCTAACGATTCTTGTATGACATGGTACTTTCTCTATGTGTTTGGTCAGCCTTGTGGGTCCGTGGTTCCTTCGAAGTTTTCCATCGCACTGAAAGTTATCACAAGAACTATGATACTCTGGGCAAACCAGTACCACACCTAGATCCCAAGAATGTACGATCTCCTAAGTCTTTCATTTGAAACCGATCGGATAACCAACTCTTTACGCCTCGATAACAACTTCACATTGTCGCCAACTAGAAGAATGTCATCTACGTAGCGCAAGAAATACCACATCACTGCTGACATCTAAACGATACACACAACTTTCGCTAGGCAACCGGTAAATCCATAGACTTTACCACCCGCCAAAGCGTAAGTTCCGTGATCGCGAATCTTGCTTAAGTCCATAAACGGACTTCTTAAACTTCCAAACTAGATGTTTTCACCCTTCACCACATAACCTTCGGGCTGCATATAGATGTCCCTACCTTCCTCAAGGTAACCGCTTAGAAAAGCGGTTTTACATCCATTTGCCAAACCTCGCGTTTGCTGGCTTTATGGCTGTAAGAATTCGATGGACTGAGATTGCCACAGCGAAAAGGTCTCATCAAATCGATGCCCTCAACTGAGTACCCCTTCGCCACAAGCCCCGGCTTTAAAAGTCGAAACCTCTCCATCCAATCTCTCTTCCTCAGATACACACTTACTACCTATGGCTTCCTCGCCATCCGGTAGAGGTGTCTTTCAGATACATCCATAGTCAAGTATGGACTCAATTTAAGTCCATACGCGTGTGCCATGATCCATCAATGTCTTGTATCGCCTCGTCAGATGTCCATGGGTCGATTATCACCGCTCGCTTCTCGACTAAACCAAGATTCACCCACTAACATAAATCGCTGGGTCGACGTAACAACCTCCCACTACGACGAGGCGCCATCGCACAATGGCAACGGTGGTGCAGAATTTGTGGTTCTCATCTCGCACAACTTGTCGGATAGAGCCACTTGTACGGCTTCAGATCTCCAAAGTGAACTCACCCACTTCAATTTTCAAGTATCTCGTGTCAATCCTCCCACTAGACGAGACATCTCGCACTTTCGTTTAATCCATGGTGGAATACGAACATCTTCTAATTCGTGAAGAATGATTTCAACTTTGATTTATGGTTTTCATATAATCCTCTTCTAAGAATCGGGCATTAGTGCTAATAATGACCTTCCCATCCTTAGACTATAGAATAAACTACCTTTGTCCTCTAGATAGCCAATAAACAAGATTAGGCTTGATCTAGCCTCCAACTTGTCGCCTTCTTGTTCAAACACATGTGCCGGATCGCCCATATCCTTATGTGGTTTAAACCAGTTTCATACCAAACCACAACTCGAAAGAGGTCTTTCGATCGACTTGATGGTACTAGATATAGCAAGTATGCCGCGCTTCTAAGGCATACCCCGTAATCTAAATAGCAATGTTGCATAACTCATCATCGATCTAACCATTTCTAAAAGAATCATATTTCTTCGCCCGACACACCATTTTGTCAGGCGTGCCTGCAGTGAGTCGAGGTAATCCCACACCGCACCAAATAGTCCATAAACTCGTATCGAGGTATTCACCACCGCGATCGCATCATGATTGATACTTACCAAGCTTCGCTCCACTTCCGCCTTTAAACTCTTTCAATTTCATAGCATTCGCATTTCATGCGAAGGCATATATGTATCCGCATTCTCGAGTAATCACAATGAAAGTGACAAAATATTCAGCACACTTTATTTAGCTTGTGGACATAGGTCCACACAGTCGAATGGACTAGCTCCAACACTTTTCGCTCAGAACCCTTCGCTTATGGTCTAGTATACATCTTACCTTCTATATAGATTCACGCATCGAACCGAGTAACTGCTAGATTACCCAACGCCCATTCTTAGCCGCCTTGATCCTATTTAGATTGATGTGACCTAATCTAAGATGCCGAGAAATATGGTGTCATCTCACAAGAAAACTTTCTTTTAAGGTTCAAGAAGACGCAACATAGTTATAGGTATTATGTTCGCGTAAATAGTATAAAGCTTAATTATATAAAGTGTCACCACGATAACTTCGCTATTTCTTATGATAGAAACACCATTATAAAAAAATAATCAATATCCATGAATAAATAGTTTGAAACGGAAATAAGGTTCGCCAAAACCCCAGACATATAAAACGCCTTTCAAAACTAAACCGCCCCTATAAAAACATAGTAACATCTCCCACCGCAACGGTCTCGACTTTCACTGCTGCCCATGGAGATCGCTGCCATCACACAGCCTCCCTTGTCCGCAGAACCCCCAAGGTGTAACAAATATGATCAACACACTGTGTCTACTACCCAAGAACGGGTAGAACAAGTCGCTAAACATATTTCCACATTAAAGCAAATGGCGACTGAGCCTCGAGCATAGGGCACTTGGCCTTCCAATGCCTACCACAGCACTGAAGCACCGCCTCCTTCGCTTCTTCAAGCCTCCGTGGCCGACATGTTCTGCTCCCACTACTCCCACTAGTTCCTCGCTTCACCTCCTTTGTGCCCCTTTTTTCCATTTTCAACGGCAAATTTGGGCCCCTAGACGTGCAAGCAAGAGCATGTGCCTCGACCCAAGACCTTCCGCGCTATGAGATCATTAAGTAACCGACTAGTGTATACTGATCTGCTCATGATCGCTCACGCCGAAAAATTCTCAAAAGACTTAGCAAGGTGTTGAGGACGATATCGACCGCTCACTCACCAATACCTCCTCCCAACCGATCAAGACTATCCATAGACGAGTCATGGGAGACATGTTCATGGACCAACTTCCTTCTTCCATCTTACACGCCAAGATTTCTCTCATTGTGTGGAAGATGACTGTTTCGATCCGATCGCCTCAAACTTAGTCTCGAGACTCGACCATATTTCGTCAAGGCTTCACTCATCGATCGATGCAGCAAAAGCAGTTCCTTGGACATAGTAGTCATCATATAAAGATTTGGCCATATTGTTCGACTTATGCTAAAGTCCGCTGACCGTCACCGCTAGTCGATGCGCCAAGCAGGGCATCGGGTTTAGAGTAGTAAGAACAAACATGTGTTCTTCAAATGATAAGAACATATTCCATGTTTCATTTCCACTGATAAAATTTCGACCGATATGGATTTTTGAGCATATCGATAATCGGTAAGAGACATATCTCGAAAAGATAATGTAAACACATAAGCATACGATCGCACATAATTGAATAATAATATTGTAACCTTTGATAAAACAATATTAATCGAAACCTCCAATCGCCCAAGGAATCCCACAAGCCAAGCCACGCGGTGGACGCCATACACGAACCCCCGACTGCACTAAAATAAACCTTTTAGTCGCTTAATTTCAATCCATGTCAACTTATCCTTATGAAAATGAAATTAATGATCGACCTTACTAGACCACATCATTATCGCAAGAAGGGACTTCAAGGAAATTGTACTGAGGTGATGTCTAAGCAATGACCACAATTTTAATAAACAGAAATGAATTCTTAGAATTGGCATACCACCAGACCATACCGCCCAATCCAAATTCCTTTCATATCTCATTTTAAATCTATCTCTAGAGAACTTATGAAAATCGTGATATGCAAGCTGGTGGACGCTACACATGAAACTCCCACTTTCAATAGATTAAAATGTTTTATTTAGAAATCTCATCTAACAAACTTACGACAAACAAGGCAAGCAAGCCACGCTGTGGTCACACTCACGCGTATCACTTGTTTAGAGATCAAAAGTGGAGGTCTTGACATTTTAATTTAAAAATTAATATGTCGGGTTACTTGCTTAGTCTTTTTTCAAAAGGTTTGTCCATGCATCACGTAATCCTAGCATGCTTTTCTATAGAACTCAACATGTAAAACATGCTCGCAGTAATTTTAAATATGCTTGAAAACGCGATAAACCTAGCATGCTTACTATGCTTATCCAATCACGAAAACATATAACATGCTTATTCACGTAATTAAACATACATAGCATTCTTCAAAAGATAATTTAAACATCCACGACATGCTTCAACGATAAAATAAAATAAAATCGCTCATCGTGGGCCCACTGTGATCCTGCATTTCTCGCCTAATTTATTAAATAAATTTGCAAAGCATGATCTTTAAAACTTGAAAACAGCTCTGCACCCGGCACGGACCGATTCACAAATGGGATTTGGGCCAAGATTTGAAACGGGTCTGATCGGGCCAAAAATGTGAATCGGGTCGAAAAATCGGTTCGGGCCGAAAACGGGTCTGGTTTAAGGGGCCGGGTCGGCCCAAGATGGGTTGGGCCGCACGCCAGGGCACAGCCCCATGCGCGCTCAGCCCCCGCGCCGCCGCCGCCTCGCCCGCCGAAACTCCGCGACTGAGGTTTCCTCGCGATCTGCACCGAGGCCACCGAGCCGCCGAGGCCTCGGGCGAGATTCAGCACCCCGCCGCCTGTCCGCCGGCTCGCTGAGGCCTCGCTGGCCGCCTGCCGCTGCACGCACGCCGACGCCGAGGTTTCCGCAGCGCTGCCGCCGCCATGCCGCCAACCTGCTCGCGCGAGCGCCCGCCGAGGCGCCAGCGCTCAAGACGACTCCATCGCCGAGGCGCCCTGAAGCGCTTTGCACGCTGATGCGCGGCGGCGCCGGTGCCGCCAGTGCCGCCTCGAGGTTTTCGCACTCGCCGAGGCGTGCCGAGGCTCGCACGACGGTTAGCGCCTCGCACGCCCGGCCGCCGAGCTCGCGACCGCGCGCCTGCGCCCGCGCCGCCCGGCGCCGGCACCAACTACCGAGGCGTGTTCGCGCCGCCAAAGCCGCCGCCCGTGACCCACCGAGGCTTGTCGCCACGCGCACACGCCGCCGCCTGCCGCCGAAATGCGCGATGGCGCCGAGCGTGCTCGGCACCGAGCACGCACATATGCCATCGCCCGCAGACACCGCGCTGCAGGCGGCCGCCGCGAACCTCCTGCTGCCTTGTTCTTCGTGGTTCGCCTCGTCTTTTTTTTACGTATAAGAATTACGGTGAAAAATCTAATCTAACCACGGATTTTCTCGCAGAAAAACAAAACCGACAAAAATAAACGAGCCACGTATGAACCATGTATTCACAATTAATTAATTACGCACGCTATAATCAAACGTGAATTAATCCAACAGAGCCAAAATATCGATCCTGTGCTCGATACCAATTGAAGGGAATTCATTTAACCCTCTCCGAGGATCTATCTTCGGATGTTTAATTCACCATACATTGATTATATTCCCTAGATGAACCTATATAATTAATCGCAACAAGTAGGAGTTTTCTCTGTTTACCTACGAACTGTCGAGGATGAATAGATCAAGACTGTGGCTTTGATCTTCCTGGATCGTATCCCGCTCGCCTAATCTCCAATGTCGAGTGAGAACAATCTATGGAGAATGCTATAGAAAATCACCTTCTTCCTCTCTCACAATTTTCAAAAATCTCACACTTTTAGGAAGTATAATTTCGAAAATTTAGTTGAAGATTAGCCTTGATTTTCTCTCACCTTATATTTATATCGCAACCCTAAATCCTATCAAGATAGGATTTATGCATATCTAATAAATATAATCTTATCTCTTAAGACAGAGAGGATCAAGTCGAGTCCCAAGAGGACTCTTGAGAGAGGCTAAATTCACCTTAGCTCCGTGCCCAGACGGACCACCAGTGATCAAATACAAGGAATAAAGATGGCCTCAAATAATTAATTATCTTATGTTCAATTTTAACATAAATTAATTCATAAACATTTATTCATGCCACTAGAGAATAAATGTCGACTTTACCCCTTTATTACCGAAGGTGAGTCTGGCTTGCACTGTGACATTACGAATCCCTCAGATTTAAGATATCAGACGTCCATTAATTATTTACTGCTCGATCGCTTAAAATAATTAATATCTTTAAACTTGGCTAGTACCACTCAACCTTATTATTGTACTGAGATAATCGAACCGCAGTGGTTTAGTACAATAAACCTTTGAGCTCATTAAGGACATCTGCTGGATTTGATAATCAAAGCGCTGGTTGAGCTTGTATACAATGTTTCGTTACCACTATTACAATCTCCTATCCGATTTGAATACTTGATTGCATATATCCGTGTCCCCTTATCTCATATAAGTTAGATCATACAAGGTGTAGAAGATCACGTGTCTCGTATGATTGGTCGCTTAATGAGATATAAAAGTTTCACACCGAGACGACTTAAGGACGAGTTGCTCCGCTTAGCTGCAGATAGATAAGAAGTTGACTGACTTAGTTGTTTGTCTATGCCGGTACGCCTCGACGTATCAAGGATCATAGTGAGATGAGTTTCTTCTTCGACCGCAAGAACCAAGATCTCGGTGACTTACGGCGATCTAAACCTCGATAAGGTATTAGTGAGATGAGTTACGACCATCACTTCGACTTGTTATGAGCGAGGGTTAGATGTTCTAACCCAAGATTCTCCGATCTCGGGTGGTGGCAAAGGCTCAGATGTCACGCTAGTTATCCAGACGAGTCACCGTGATCCGCTAGGACGATGACGCCCCTTAATGAGCTCAAAAGGTTTATTGTACTAAACCCCGCAGTTGAGTTAGCTCAAGCACAATAATAAGGTTGAGTGGTACTACTTAAGGAAATGAAGTTATTAATCGCTTTAAGCAATGATTGCTAGAAATGATTAATGGACGCTCGATATCTTAAATACGGATTCAGAATGTCTAAGTGCAAGCCCTGACTCAACTTCTAATAAAGGGGTAAGTCAACATTCTTTCTAGTGGCATGATCGAATGTTTATAAATTAATTTATGTTCGGTCGAACATAAGATAATTAATTTATTTGATGCCCATCTTTATTCCTCAGATTTGATCCTGGCGGCCCATCCAGCCCGTAGTAATCGAGGAAAATCCACGCCCTATGTTGCTCTCTAAGGCAAGATTTTATTCTCTTTATCCCACAATGATATTATTATATTTATGGTATATGCACAGATCCTTTCCATATAAGATTATGGTAATAATCCCGAGAGTATGGAAATAATCCTAAGATTATGGTAATATTCCATATAGATTATGGTAATATTCCATAGGATTATGGTAATATTCCATAGGATTAAGGTAGTGCATTATAAATATAAGGTATGAGATAAAGTCTAGGCTAATGCTCACAAATTAAAAGGAAAATTTTCGCCATCTCATACACATTTGAGAGAGAGAATTTTCGAGAGTTTTTGTCGGAAGAGAGGGTGATTTTCCTGTATTCTCCATAGATCGCCCTCACCGACGCTGGAGATTGGGCAACCGGATACAACCCCAAGGTCAGCACGAGTCCGATCCGCTCGATCCGCTCATCTCGCTCCATCGACCTCTTCGTATCCAAAGGTAAACACGTGAAACCCTCACGTGTTGCGATTTAATTATATAGACGCATGCCAGTTTATAATCAATGTATGGTGAATTAAACACCCAAGATGGATCCTGGCTAGGGTTAACATACGCTCTCCCTACAACATCATCATCCTAAACGGATACCAGAATCGGCTCATTACGTAACTAGATGACATAAGCATCGCCACCACCCAAGATGCAGAGAATTGGTTATCTCATGTAACCTCACCCATAGCAAGTCAAAGTGATGGTCAAGAACTCATACCATCTAATACCTTATCGAGGTTTAGATCAACGAAGTCTCGAGATCTAGGTTCTTCACGACGATCGATAGAAGAACTCATCTCACTATGATCCATCAATACGCCGTAGACGCATCAAAGATGACAAGCAACCTAGTCAAGTCACTTCTTATCTACATCAAAAGATATATCGACAACTCGTCCTCAAGTTGTCTCAACTGTGATACTTTTTATATCTCATTAAGCTCGACCAATCATAAAGACTTCGTGATCTTCTACACACCGTATGATCTAACTTATATATGAGATAAGGGACATGTATATATGCCTGCCGTATAGGTGATTGTAATAGTGGTAACAGAAAGATTGTGTACAAGCTCAACCGTAATCGCCAAGATACAATCCAACATCGTAGTCATCATATAGCACTTGGCCATATTGTTCGACTTATGCCAAAGTCTCGCTGACTTCGCCATTAGTCGATGCACAAGAAGGCATCGTTTGGGAGTAGTGAGAACAAACATGTGTTCTTCAAAGAATAAGAACATATTCCATGTTTCGCTTTTCACCGATAAAATTGGATCGGATAGAGGATTTGCGCGAGCATATTGATAATCGGTAAGAGACATATCCAAAAGTAATGTAAACATATACATACGATCGCACATAATTCGTGAATAATAATATTGTAACCTTTTGATAAAACAATATTAATTGAAAACTCCAATCGCCCAAGGAATCCCACATGCAAGCCATGCATGGACGCCACACACGAACCCCCACTGCACTAAAATATACCTTTAGTCGCTTAACTTCAATCCATGTCAACTTATCCTTACGACAAATGAAATTAATGATCGACCTTACTGACCACATCACTATCGCAAGAAAGGACTTCATGGAAGTTGTACTTGAGGTATGTCAAGCAATGACCACAATTTTAACAAAGCAGAAATGAATTTTAGAATTGGCATACCACCGGGACCATACCACTTCCAATACAAATTTTGTTATCTCATTTTAAATCTATCTCAGAGAACTTATGAAAATCGTGATATGTAAGCCACGCGTGGATCGCTATACATGAAACTCCCACTTCTCAATAGATTAAAATGTTTTATTTAGAAATCTCATCTAATAAACTTATGACAAACAAAGGCAAGCAAGCCACGCAAGGGACGCGACTCACAAAGCGCATCACTTTGTTTAGAGATCAAAAGTGAGGTCTTGATATTTTAATTTAAAAATTAATATGTCGGGTTACCCGCTTAGTCTTTTTATTTCAAAAGGTTTGTCCATGCATCACGTAATCCTAGCATGCTTTTCATAGAACTCAACATGTAAAACATGCTCAGAATTCTAAAATACGCTTGAAAAATCGCGATAAACCTAGCATGCTTACTATGCGTATCCAATCACGAAACATATAACATGCTTATCTACGCATGATGGGTTCAGTAAGTGTCCAATCATTAATTTCATCTTTATGAAGGATAAGTCGATGACGATTGAAATTAAACGACTAAAAGTTATATTTTAGTCTGTCGAGGGGTTCATGTGTAAACGCCCACACGCTGGCTCATGTGGATTTTGGGCGATTGAGGTTTCAATTAATATTGTTTTATCAAAAGGTTACAATATTATTGTTACATTAGTGCGATCGTATGCTTATGTGTTTACATTTTTCTTCGTGAATACATGCCTCTACTCCCAAAACTCCATTCAATCAACAGAGTCCAGTATACACTATAGTCCTTTGCTTAATGATCTCAGTGGTCATGAAGGTCCGCTGGAAAAGGAAAAGAACATGCCTGCTAGCACATCTAATGGCCCAACTTTTCCGGAAAATGAAAGAAGAAAAGGGTGCCAAAGGTAAGGCAAGGACAACAGGATGCAGACTCTGGTGCAATCGAGGCTTAAAATCAGAGAGGGCAGTTGTTTTGCTGCAAGACCGGGCATCAGGCTAAATGCCCTACGCTCCGTGCTCATACGTGACGCCCGACCACTTAATCAAGTAATTAGGCCGACTTAGCGGTGACGTGAGTTAAGAAAGAACTTCGATAATCGATAACAACAATTTCGACCGAATATATTTATCAAAACAATTTATGACATCGTTTTCATCAATAAGGAATCAAACATTTAGGTTCAAAGAAATGAAAGAAGTTTTACAAAGGTCGACTTTAAGTTTCAAATTACAATGAAGAATCAAGTGTAAAAGAACTAATATCAAGAATGTGCATTTTAAGCAGTCAACAATGATAAAATTTTCGATGTTTCAAAGCATGGTTCGACAATGTTTCCAAACATTTTATATATCATATCGATTCAACGAAACAATTCGAACTTTCGAGTAAATCATTGTTCACGTAGCATTTCAAGAATCCATGTTTTCGTAATCAAGTCGACATTATAACAACAATGCCGAGATCATAGAGCAAAATAAGGATTATTGTCAAGATTATGATCAATCTGAGTAACAAAACTCTTAAGGTGTAAAAGCAAAGTTCGGCAACGAAAGAGTGGTTGAGAATTATGTGAAGACATAACTCGGCAACAAAACATGTTGACATGAAATGAATAACCTCAACAATTTATCAATATCATCAGAATCAAATTACTTAGAAGCTCCTTTGCACAGCATTCGATTCCAGATCCTCTCGAGCTCAACCGCACGCTTAGAAATAAATGGTATGAGTACAAAAGCACTCAGGTGGTATACGCCAAAACATAAAACATGCCTTAGGGCTATATAATCGACTTATAACGTTAGCAATGCACGGGGTTTTAGTGAATAACCCGTGCATGCATCATAATAAACATAAACATTTACTTACTTGCTTTCATTTCATAGATCGCATAAAATATGCATACGCATGTTCTCATGTCGTGCGATAACTTTC